>JACGWL010000014.1:7240884-7333585 GCA_034509725.1 Sesamum angolense | reverse complement strand
GACCTGAATTCTGTTCAACATATACATAGGGATAAAGTCAAACATACTTGCCAGGCATGTCAAGTCAGAATGAACTGAAATTTAAAATCCCCCAAAAACTCACGCATCTCAGTATCTAACAACTTTAATGTTGAAGATCCCAGGGTATAAATGTAAGTCCATAACAGAGATGGAAACGAGTATAAACAAAGTTGAGGGATTAGTTCCCAATGGTCCACAAGTGCACTGATAGCAGCAAATAAGTAAAAGCACAAAGAATGTATACCTCTTTTTCCGGTCTCTTTTCTCTTCACCTCATGAAATGGGTCTGCATGGAAAACAAGTATGCAATGCAAAAGACTTTGAGAAACAAAATAAAAGTAAATGGGAAGAGCAGAAGATGGAAAGTTACACAGGAAAAAGGCGAATCAAGATTAGGAAATGAAAGAGATGGTGAGAAATGAAATAAAAAGTAAATCAAAAACCAGAAGATTGAAATTTACATAATAAAAAAGTGAATCAAGGACCTCCAGCAACAAACCTGAACAAAATGTGCAATGTGTTAAGTGTAGAACAGAAAACTGAAGTCTCTAAAGAAGCATAGGATGCAAAGTCTATAAACAAAGGGGGAAATGCACTGATAATAACATTTCTAACATCAATATATGGTAGAGCTACCTCGGCTGAGAACCGTCAGCCAATTATTAATAAATGAAATAAACCAACTAGAATCTTTTCAAAATTTTATCTCCGTACTCTTAGAAACTGCTGCTCAACATGGCCATACAAAGCCACGTGCAAAAAGCCAAAGCAATAAATACAGAACTAACTTGACCCCTTACTCTTCAACAAGTTACTACCGAGGACACAAAAAAACGCTAGAACTGAGTTTTCATGGTGCACAGAGAGCTTTATTCTAGTTACATTGCACAGCAAACATATACAACATCACTCTCTACATCCAATTATGTGTAACCACTAACAGGTAATATTTCAGCCGCACCACGTGAAAAATCCCAGCTTTCGGTATCAAGAAAACCCCAAGAATCCCCCAAAACTAAAACAAAATCCCAAAATAAACACACCTAACCTCAGAAAAGAAAACCAGAAAAGCTTCCCAGAATACGGACCTTGATTAAGCAACTTTTGAGCGGTCTCATTAGGATCCATATTGGTTTCTTTAAGCGCCACATAGATATCAGCATCAGAGTGATTCCCCCACGATTTCTTTTAATCGATTGTATAGTTCTCCGCACACCCGCCGATAAAACTTGAGCCCCGCCCTCGATTCTTGAACCGGGAACCATCTCCAATCAGACCAAGAAACAACAGTCAAAGCACAAAAAAGGCACTTTTCTTCCGATTTAAACCCGTAACGAGGAGGGAAACCGTATCCCCAAGAATCTTAGATTAAGAATGGGTTTTGTGAAATGGCGTAGGTTTTGCAACCTTTTAAACTTGTCACATCAAGAAGCACTGAATTGCTCGAATTAGTTCACTCAGATCTAGCTGATTTAAAAAACACATTAAGCAAAGATGGTAAAAAATATTATATCTCTTTCGTTGATGATTTTTCCAGATATACTAAGATTTATCTATCACAATCAAAAGTTGTAGCTGCTGAAATGTTTTTGAAATTCAAAGCTGAAGCCGAAAATCAATTAGATAAGAAAATTAAAAGACTTAGGTCTAATAGAGGTGGATAATACAACACTAAGTTCTTGAAAGAATTTTGTGAGATTAATGGAATAATCCATGAAATGAGTGCACCTTATACACCTCAATAAAATGGTATAGTTGAACGAGAAAAAGAACTCTAAAAGAGATAATGAATGCTATGCTTTTAAGCTCGGTGTGCCTGATAATATGTAGAGGGAGCAGTTTTATCTACATGTTATGTCCTTAATAGAGTCCCACATAAAAATTGAATAAAACCCTTATGAATTGTGGAAAGGGTTCGCTCTTAACTTTAACCATCTCAAAGTATGGGTTGTCTAGCTAAAGCGACATATCCATAATTTAAGAAAGCAAATATCGTGCTAGTGTGCTGAATAAAATAATGTACGCAATTCAAGATTGGGAACATTTGCTAGAGCTCGCGACGTTTTTTCTGAACTTCTCTTGAGTGCCTTAGACTAGGAACTCTATGTTTACCATAAGACTTTTGATTGTGTATTTATTGGGTACGCCCAAAATAGTGTTGCATATAGATTCATGTGTTTAAATGATAACTCTCTTCGTGAATCTAGAGATGCTGTATTATTTGAACTAGTTTTTCCATTGAATAAAACTACTAGAACTGATAGAACCTCTTCTAGCTACAAACCTTCGGAAACTTCCTCTAATTCCATTTTGAATGAACCTAGAAGAAGCAAAAGACAAAAAATGAAACATAGTTTTGGTCCAGACTTTCTAACTGCTTTCTTAACCAAAGACCTAGAAAGGTTAAATGAAGACTTTGTTTCGATGTTTCTAGTTGAAGATGATCCTAAGACATATATAGAAGCTATAACCTCCATAGATTCTAGTTTTTGGAAAGAAGCCATTAGAAACAAACAGATTCTATCATGTTAAATTACATGTGGGACTTAGTGAATTTGCCTATAGGAAGTAAATAGATTTTCAAGAGGAAAATGAAACCAGATGGGTTAATAGACAAATTTAAGGCGCGATTAGTGGTTGTAGGTTACATAAAAAAGAAAGGCATAAACTATTTTAACACATACTCTACTATGGCATAGATAGCAACCATTAGAACTCTAGTTGCACTATCGGCAATTCTTGAGTTAATAATTCATCAAATGGATGTAAAAACAGTCTTTTTAAACGATGACTTGGAAGAAGAATTATATGTGGAACAACCCGAGGGTTTTTTGGTACCTAATCAAGAAAATAAAGTATGAAAACTTAGAAAATCACTATATGATTGAAACAAGCACCCAAACAATGGTATGAGAAATTTGATCATACTTTAAAAACTAATGAATACAAGACAAATGTATAAGATACATGTGTTACTCAAAATTATTTGCGACTGAATGTGTTATTATATGCTTATATGTTGATGATATGTTGATTTTTGGTACCAACATAGAAACAAATGAGGAAACTGACATTTGATGTAATCCTAAGTGTTAAAATTAGGAAAACTAAAAATGGATTCTCTCTATGTCAATCACACTACATAAAGAAAATCTTGGAGAAACTTGATTGTCAAGATGAGAAACCAGTTAGAACACCTTATGACCCGAGCATATATTTTAAAAAGAATATAGCTGACAATATGTCACAAGCTGAGTATGCAAAAATCATAGGGAGCGTCATGTTTCTCATGAACTATACTAGACCTGACATAGCTTATGATGTGAGTAGACTAAGTCGTTATACCCATAATTCTAACAATGAACATTGGAATCCACTTCGTCGCTTTGTTGAGATATCTGAAGGGTACATTAAATTTGAGTTTGCACTTTAATAAATTCCCCACAGTACTAGAAAGATTTTGTGATGCAAATTGGGTAACTGATAACGGCGAAGTAAGCTCAACTAGCGGGTATATTTTTACTTAGGTAGGGAAGCTATTTCTTGGAAATCTGCAAAACAAACTTGTATAGCTCGCTCTACTATGGAATCTGAATTTATAGCTCTTGAAGTAGCAGGTTAAGAAGTAGAGTGGCTGGGAAACTTAATGGGAGATGTGCCTTTGTGGGGGTCAATTGTACTAATGCCCCTGCACTGTGATTCCTAAACTGCCATTGGAATTGCCAAGAACTATGCCTACAATGGCAAAATGAGGCATATTCGCATTAGACATGGAACAGTAAAAGAACTCCTGAAGAATGGGATAATCTTCTTTGATTATGTGAGGTCCGAGAGGAATTTGGCAGATCCTCTCACAAAATGACTCACCGGGAGATTATATTTGAGTCTTCAAGAGTAATGGAGCTCAAACCCCTTGATTGATGGTATATGGTAATGACCACATAAATCCATAACCCTGTGTTTGGGTGGTCCTAAAAAGGACTTGATGGATAATCCTGCCTATGGTCAGGAAGATAGCTTCATAGCTCAGTTGTTGAGTGGTCTATAGACTTGATGAAACTATCTAGATGAGTGTGAAGGTGGGTCATCTCCATAAAAGAAATATGAGTTCTTTCTAGAGCACTCATTAGAACCCAAGGTATTAGCGCAAGACCATTAATAGTGCTCGGAACTTTTATCGCAGAACAATGAACACTAAGGAAATCATACGTGATTGTTGGGTCTCAACTTGAGCTATCAAAAGTTCAAGAGTTATATCACTCTTGTTAGCCAAATTAATTGCCTCACGTCACTATGCATTAATTCAATCGAAAATATTAATACTTAAGTATATTTCTTCCTTCACTCAGAAATCGTATTCTTCATCTACGTTAGTTATTCGTGAGGGAATGTTGGAAATGATTAAGTGATTGCTTTTTTCCTTATCCCACATAGATTGCATAAACACCTTTTCTTCCACATATATTAAACCAACTTTTTATCTTTGTGATGAGTAGTGTGGATAAGTGAATTTTGGAAGAATTACAACACGCACACACCCGCCCGTCGGCGGGGCGGGGCTGGGCACACACGATTATATACTTTTTTGAGAAAAAATACATTTAAATCATACATTCTACTTGAACTCTTCAAAGACCAAGTCACGGAGGTTGAGATTAATCCTCCTCTTACCCGTTTCTAGTTTGCTGAAGAAGAGTTCTAGACTTACTCATTTTACTTGCTCATAAAGAATCCTGTTAGCTTCCCTTTCTCAACAAACCGAGCCTGCCTCTTATAAATAGGCTCATTCTCTCATTTATTCGATACACTGAAAATTTGAGTTTCCTCTCTTCTTCTACTTCGTCTGTTTCTTCTTTTATGAGTGTTATTTTGTTCATTGTTCCAAGCTCCCTATCACGAGTGCACGTGTTAGAGAGTATTGATATGTTAACCTTGGGGAGCAAACGGTTTACGCTATTTGCACTGCGGTAGTACCCAAATTCGCTTTCAAGGTAGTGGTTTGTCCACTGCACAGCGAATATTCAGTAACAGTGATGTCTCTTTACAATCTTGTTCTTGGTTCCTATATATTGAGCTATATACTACAGATTCCTAGAGGGTGGTAATGTAATTTTTTTCTAAGTTTCTCATTGTTGACACCAAAAGTTTGAAATAAATTATCAACTAAAAGTTCAAAATAAAAAGACTAATAATTGGATTTTAAATTAAAGTCTATAATAATTTGGGTTTTTCATATCTTGAAGACAACAAATTCGCACAAGTGACTATACTAAATCTGGGTCTTATGTATTTTGATGGGTTGATATAAGATAAATACAAGTTATATTCATTTTAAATTAATTAATTGGGTCAAACCATGTTCAAGTACAACCTGATAATTAATGAATCCATATCCAAGTCCATGGTGTATAAGTCCAACAGACGTGCCCCAAGCTACTCTCGCATACTTGACCTATAAATAAGTGCCTCCACCACTCAAGCCAAGGAGATGCACATTCCACAAATTTGGAGGACGTACATCATTCCTCCACACTACACACAAGACGAGAAGTCACAACAAATCGAAGGACTCAAGTCCAAAACACTCCGCCCACAACAAAGCACTGTAACCGCAAAGGTTTCACGTCTTCCTCGACATTAAATCTTCAAGTCTTGATACCAAATTTCAAGATGACACGTAGTTTACTGCATAAATCTAGAGAAGATTATGCATCCATATTCAAAAATAAGCTCAAGCCCTTGGATCCACATTCAAAGCGAAGAATCAGGGGATTATCTATTAGAGATTGTATCCACTTTTGTTTTAAATTAAAAAATTTATTTGTCCATATTATTATTTGTATTGTAATTATATTGCAGACACGAAAATTTTTATGAACACTCATCATACTCTTCATGATCCTTTTCTCTTGTAAAATCCCTCCATGGTTCATGCCTCCAATAATGTCATTGGTGATGGTAACCTCCATGTCAATTTTATAAAATATGTTGACTGTTATTTTTTTCCACATCAATAATATATAGGGATAACAACATCATTCCCTCATGTGGTTTGATATAATTATACGTAGATCCTTTGTAGTTTGAGAAATTATATCTAGTGCCTCTAACATTTGTTTTTTGTTTTACAAGTATACCCCCTGCTAGACAAAATTACCTGATCTATTGATATTAAAATAAAATAAATAAACATTCATATTTAACTTCAATTGACTTATTACTGACTTATTGCAAATTAAATAAATCTTTTGCTATAAGGATAGTTTGATTAGAAAAGATTTATTTGACTTGCAACAAATCAATAATAAGTCAATCGAAGGTAAATATAAATTTTTATTTAACTTTTTTGTTAATATTGATAAATTCGATAAATTTTAACTAACAGGTAAATCTATTCGTACTCTATTCATACAACTACTGTAGTTGCCCGTGTATCCTATATGTCCAATTGTCTATAAATACTTCTTCCGAAAATGCAAAAATTGAAAAAAAAAATATTCAGCAAAAGCTGAGATATGTGTTGTGAAATTATGAATGGGAATCACAATGTCTTATATATTTCTTGAATAATATGTTAATATTCAAGACTTCTCTATTACCCTATCATATATAGATCAACTATTTGTTTTTCAGTTTAACCCATGGGAAGGAATAAGAAAGGGATAATTACACTCCGCTCTCATAAGATTTGGTGTAATTACACGTAAATTTGTTGTGGTTTAAGGAGGTATATTTTCATCATTATAAGGATAGTGTAGTCGGAAAAAAAATTATTTGACTTGCAATAAGTAGTAATAAGTCAATCGATGGTAAATATCAATTTTCATTCAAATTCTTTTTGTTAATATCAGCAAATTCGATAAATTTTAACTAACATAGTAACTTATTTGTTAGACAGAAGCAAAACTCATGAGTGCCAGATATAATTTTTCAAACCACATGAGATTTATATGTAATTGCACCAAACTTTAGGAAAGGAGAGTGTAATTATCCTAATAAAAATAACAAAATCAATTTATCAATTTCGAGCCTGCTTACAGAAAGTGAAAATCATTTTATCCCTTTATCAACCAAAAATTGTAAAGGACCAGGCGTTGATTGTCCTCTAAAAGTAATAAATAATTAACTATAGCAAAATTAAAGATTTTTAGAGAAGATATTCATTTAATAATCAGAAGGTATTGAATAATAAGTTTAGCTCATGTACTTATAAATTCTTACAAAGAAAAATCCTGATATAGTTAAACCAGAAAACAAAATCCTAACCAAAATAAACTACTAAAAATACTCCTATACAAATATTTTAATTATAATGATGATGATGATGATGATTATTATTATGATTATTATTATTAAATTAAAAATGATGCAATTTATCCCCCAAAGGGAAATAAATTGCATCATTTTTTAAAGAAAAATGATGTGTATCGAGGACTGGTGGAACATTTCCAGTCTCTGATGGCGTAGCTGATGTGTCATGCTAGGAAACTGAGCTAGGGCGTTCAAAGAAGAGTACGAGTTAGTAGTGTTGTCTCACCTTGTGCTTCTTGGCCTAGCTTTTGGCGGAATAACCACACTCCAACTCTCTAGCTGCCGGTCTTAGCACATACGGCTCAAGTGGTGGAGGCTTTTCGTTCGCGCTTGGTAAGCGCTTCGCTGTAGCCAAGCTTCGACCGTGACTGCTCGTCGCTTCTGGCCGCCTTATTCTGTCACTCGAGATCCAAGTCAGCACCGGCAAAGAGCTCTTGATTCCTCGCGGCCACGCCGGCTTGGAAGCTCTCTTCCTCTCCCTTAGCTGGAGTAGTGAGTTCCACGTCGCTTCGGTGAATCACTTGAGCCCTGATACATGTTTGGTGCCATGGAGCTAAATTAAAGCTTTGAAGCTTGCTTCACTTCAAAAGAGTTGTGTAAGTAGACTATACTATAAGGAAGAGTTTTGGGGTTTAAAGAAGAAGACAGATTTATGCTAAAAGGACAGACTTTCCTCGTGTTAGCGAAACTGGAACTGGGATAGCCTCGGGTAGCAATGCTATATTAGATGAAGAAGATGGCTCCATAATAAGTCGAGTAAGTGAAAGTCTTGCAGAACCTTGCTTGAGCTTTTCACAAGTTCGGTACGCTAGAGGGAGAGTTCCACTAGTTCTATATATTGGCTTGAATCCCTCAAAAACAACGTTCGACTTGCATGTGTTAAGCATTTTTTACAAGGTTTTTTTTTTATATTTTTCTATTAATACTGGAGGATAAATTGTATTTAACCAATTCCTCCCCGATCTCCGTTTTTTTTTTATTGAGAAAAACTTTCCTTGAAAAAATGATTAGGAAGGTAACACTGAAAAACATCAATAACCATAGTGCATTGTACCTCAAAGATGCTTAACAATCAACGGGAACAAGTAACGGGTGACAAGCATCATTAAGTGGACTGTAATAGATTTGAGAAATTCATGAATTACATTATGTTCCGTCAATGTAACTCATCCACCTGTGTTATCAGGTCCGATAATTAGCTTATTTTTAAAAAAAAAATTAAAATTAATAAAATTTAGTCTTTCAGTGGTCGAAATTTTAATTTTTTACCAAAAAATAACATGGCCTGCCAAGTGGATATTTTTTGGAGATTTTTAATTTTACGTGACTTTAGAAAATGAGTTGGATCACATATTGGATTAATTTATATTATATAAATTTTATAATTTATAAAAATTAAAATTATTATAATTTATAAAAATAAAATTATTATTTAAAAAGGTAATAATCAACCCCACCCACCCCCGCACCCCCCGATTGGCTTCCCCTCCCTACCCGCCCGTCGGCCGCCGCCCACCACCCGCCAGGCCCTCCCTCCCCCCTCGTCGCCCCCGTCTGGCGACAGCAGAACTACTTCTAGGACGGCGTCGCCCTCGCTTCCTGGGCGACAGCGTCGCGCTCTCCTGCGCCATCGCCCAGGGGTGAGGAGGGCGCGGTCTCGCCCTTCTGTGCAATGCGGCGGCGGCTTCGTCATCGCTTCTTCTTCTTCTTCTTTTTTTTTAAATTAAAATATAATTAATTTAATTAAAAAAATTACATTAAAAATATTAATATAATTATAATTTACATATAAAATAATATTTTATTATTCATAAATATTTATATATTATTTTAAGATTTAGTAAATTATATATATTATATATATTAGATGTGAGATAAGGGCAAAAATATTAAAAAAAAGACACTTTTGGCACCAAAATTCACAGTCAACGTGCGTGAGCAGCAAACCTTGGCCTTAGGAGTTTTTTTAACTTTATTTTATATCACAGGGGTTGTAATTGATACTTTAATATTTAGAGGGGTTTTTTGAACATTTCTAAAATCACAAGGGGGATTTTTGGATTTTTCCCTTTAAATAAGGGATAATTACACTCCTCCTCCTAAAGTTTAGTATAATTACATGTAAATTTCTTGTGGTTTTGAGAAATTATATCTAACACCCCTAAGGTTTTCTTCCGCCTAACAAATAAGTCCACTCATTAGTCAAAATTGACTGAATTTGCTGATATTAGCAACAAAAAAAAAAAAAAAAACTTAATAAAAATTGATACTTACCCTCGGTTGGTTTATTACTGATTTATTGCAAGTCAAACAATTTTTTTCCTACTAAGTTGCCCTTATAACGGTGAAAATATATCTTTTCGCATGCATGACCGCGTGAAGACGTATGAAGATAATTTGATCCTAAAAAGATATATTTAACTTGCAATAAATCAATAATAAATCAGTCAATCATAGGTAAATATAATTTTTTTTTGTTAATATCAATAAACTCGACGTATTTTGACTAACGAAGTGACTTACATGTTTGACGGAAGCAAACATCAAGGATGTTAGATATAATTTTTCAAATTATAATAGATCTATAATAATTATATAAAATCTTATAAAAGAAGAGTGTAATTATCACTTTAATAAAATTGCAATAGAATCAGACTCATCATTATAAGACACAAATTTGCCAATGGAAGAAGTGGTGGACAAATTGAAGATCGATAGAATGCGCGGAATAAGAGACGCGATTATGACAATAGCAAGAGAAACAACATGATCTTGATACAAAAAAAATAATATGCTTTCCTTTAGTGGTGGAGGCGCGCTGCCTCGACCCGAGGCGGCCATGGCGCGGCCAGCGCCATTATCTTGGCGTAGCGCCGTGGCCCCCTCTCCCCTGACAACTTTTCGTGAGAGTTCTGTCCGGACTCGATTACTAGACATCTTATTATATGAATGCCTAATTGTTCCTCAAAGTTTTTTATTATTCATGTTCTCAAATATAAAAAATTCACATTTGAAAAGAGGAGTTGAGAAACGAAAGAACACTATATGCTAGATCTATCTCGTTTAGTCATATCGAACTATTTATGTCAAAAGCAACAACTAGGAACGACAACAATTAGAAAACGATTGAAGTGCCACTCAAAATTCATAGGCATGCCAGCACGAATCCTAATAAGGAAATAAATGGGAAGAGTCCACGTTAAATAAACTTGCTTAAACTCTCAACTATTACCTCTCATACTTGGGGGTTGGGAGGATGATGATGGGGACAAGGAGCTAAAAGAAGGGTGACATAAAAGGAAATCAAACCCTTTCCTTAAACGACAATAAGAGATTAAAACCACACAATTTAAGTTATTTGTTATTACCAGATTAATCTTTATATTGAATTGTATCCACAAACTAGTGGCAAGTGAGGTGGTAGAATTAGTTTTACACCCCCTAGCATTATTGTTAGAGTGGTATTAATATCCCCAAATTTCATTATAAGAGAGGATTTTTGGGAGAAAGAAGAAATCGAAGAGACAAAGACTAATTCCTAACGTGTGTAAAAATTCAGGGTGCTTAGGTTTCAAGCTTCATCTTTTTTCTCCATGATTTAGCAGGATGATTTGACAAGGGGAACATAATTCACAAAAATATAAGAAAGAAGACTTATCGACAAACATATTGAACAGTGTTATTTGGTGGATGAACGGTTATGAGACACAGTGGTGAAAATGGGGGTTTTGTGCTTATTTTAATAAAACATAGTAGAGTTTTTGAGCCATTTTTTTTAAGGAGTTCTTTTTTGCGATTCTTTTAAAACATAGGGAGATTTTATGAAATTTTTATAGTAGAATTTTATGTATTTTACTCTAATATAAAAGGTATTCCATTTCATTTTTAAAATATCCAAAAAGGAATTATATTTTTAAAATATCCAAACATCCTAAATTCCAGCTATGTCCTTAGAGGGTCATTAAATGAAGCAATCTTGTCATCAATTCTTCCCCTAAAGACCCGAAGTGTAATGAATTCCTAGTACTATAATTAAAGAACATCACCTTTTTCTTGTTTACTTCTGCTGTAACTCATTCAATTTTCTTTAAATGAATGTTGAATAAATACCAATATAATATATATATATATATATATGGATAAATAACAACAAATTCATTTAAAATTTGTCATAATTACAAATATCTTTAGTCGTTTCAAAAATTACAAAGACCCCTTAAAATTACAATTACCGTAATAAATACTTCATTGTAACAGTTCATTATAAGGGGTATTCGTTACAATATTTATAATTTCTTAAATAATAAAAATATATTTATAGTTAAGATAAATATTTGAATTCAAATTTTATGTACGTTTGGTCAAACTTTCAAACCGGCACTCCCCTAAAATTAATTTTCTTCTTCCTTCCTCCCCCCCCCCCCCCCCCCCCCCCAAACCCACCCCAAGCTAGAGAATATTTTCCTCCACTTCCTGAATTATTATATTGAAACTATCTTGTTCTCTTTAGACTATTTTTAGCAACTCTATTAACAAAGGGACATTAGTGCAGCTCCTCATGTGTGCAGAAAAGAGGCACCTCTCTTCATCTCTGCAATAGATGGGCATGAGTGAAGCAGCCTCCTGGAAAACAGAGTGAATCCTACTCTTCAATCTTTCCTCATTGTTCATTGCAACCATACATCCAAGAATCCCAAAATCTTATCTTTGAGCCCTCCAGAAGAAGAGCAAGAGGGAAAAAGAAAGGAATAAAAATGATTTGATTCATCAAGATTCCACCAATGAGTTCACCCGGAAACCCCTTTTGGTTCCTCCCTTTGTTTCTGGTCATTTTAACCATATTTCAGCTCATCCCACTATCCAAATCTGCAGCAGACTCCAACAGCATAGTGTACAAGGGCTGTGCAAAACAGGCTTTATCAGATCCATCAGGGGTTTATTCACAGGCTCTTTCTTCTTTATTTGGCACACTAATTGCACAATCCTCAAAGGCGAAGTTCTTCAAGTCTACTACTGGCAGTGACCAAACCACAATCACTGGCCTTTTTCAATGCAGAGGTGACTTGTCAAATGTGGATTGCTATACCTGTGTTAGCAGGCTGCCTATACTTATAGACAAGCTCTGCGGGAGGCCTATTGCAGCAAGAATGCAGCTTCTGGGCTGCTACATGCTCTATGAAGTTGCGGGTTTTGCTCAGATTTCTGGGATGGAAATGCTGTACAAGAGTTGTAGTGGAACAAATGTTGGGGGGGCTGGATTTGAGGAGAAGAGAGATACTGCTTTATCTTCACTTGAAAATGGCATGAGCAGCAGCAGTGGGTTCTATACAACAAGCTATGAGTCTGTTTATGCGCTGGGGCAATGTGAAGGTGATGTGGGAGCTTCAGACTGTGAGGAATGTGTGAAAAGTGCAGTTCAGAGAGCTCAGGTTGAGTGTGGGAGTTCCATTTCTGGTCAAGTCTATCTTCACAAGTGCTTCATTAGCTATAGCTATTATCCACATGGAGCCCCTAAAAAATCATCTTCTGCTTCATATACCTCTCCTTCATCATCATCATCATCATCATCATCATCATCATCATCATCATCATTTTCTTCTTCTTCAGGTACCATCTTTTATTGCTGAATGAGTTCTGTCAGTTTCTTGGTTTGATTTTTAGTTGATGGTTAAATGTTGCATTATGGTTAATTGAATTGTATCTGATGCATCAGTACACTTCTTGAGACTTGTGTGATTCCACAAGCTGACTGAGGTTTTTGTCCAACTTTGATTTGCGAGCTGTCTCCTTTGATATCATTTAATTATTTTTCTTGATCAGTGGTATCATTTAATTAATAATCTAGACCATGGTGGAAAATAATATTCAATGAGAGATGTAATTATATCAATGTGGGAGATGTTTACATGTGGTCTCAATCAAACAAGATGTTTGTCTAGCTTTGCTAGATTTTTGGTTCTTGTATCTGCAGGATTCATTGAATGATCCAAAGGGCAATTATATCTAAATTTTTTAATGTGAACTGTGTTTAAATATTACAGGTTCAGGGCCCAATACAGGAAAGACAGTGGCTGTAATATTAGGAGGGGCAGCAGGAGTGGGATTTTTGATCATTTGCTTGCTGTTTGCCAGAGGTTTAGTGAAAAAAAAGGATGGTAAGTAAAGATAGAGCATTGCTGGCTCTTTGAAATCATGTTCTTGTTCCAAAATCCATGTTCTTCTTTTTTTTTTTTTCTGCAATCTCATGTTTTGTTCACCTTATGCAGATTACTGAGAACATCTGGAGTTTGTCAGCAAATCTTATTGTTGAGGTGGAGAGCTGTTAATTCCACTTTTTGAAAATGCTACACAAACTAGAAAACCTCTACTTTCTTTTTACATATTAAGGACAGTAGATTCCGAAGGTTATTGAGTTTGAGATCAATACCATTATATCGATGACTTAAGCGAACAGCAACGAGAGCTAGTCGGTTTTTTAGCATGTGTAGCGATTTTCCTTCTCGAATCTCCTACTTTAAAATCATGGGGCAAGATTTTTGTTCTTGCAGCAAAGTTAGGGGATGAAAACTCTTGTGATTGGTAAGAAATGTTGCTGGAGAAGTTTTGTTTGCTGTTGTTAAGAATGAACCTATTCCCACTCTTTGAAACAAAACTGATATGTAATGGTTGAGGAGGAGAAAAAGGGAGAGGAGCAACTAGCAACAGATTTTGGGCTTATTCATCCAACTTGCCATGTGATTTCTTTTGTCTCTTTTCTTCCACTGTCTTGAAATTCTTCTCTGTTTTCTTCAAAGCTTTGATGCTTTTAAGGAAAAGCTCCTCTCTCTTTGCATGTATGTCTGTGTTGAGTGTTTTTTGTATTTGGATTTTAGTTTAAGTCAAATGTTGACAAAGATCCAAACCACAGAAGGGTCAAGAGTGTCAGTCTGTTTCCAGCTTGTAAAGCTCCATTGGCTCAGTGAAGAGGTGCACTTTCTCAAACAGCCCTTATTCCAATACCATACAGAATAATGAAAGAAGAACTAAATGAACCAATCTCTTTTGAATAATTCTTGCTGTCTATGTTGTCTGTATTCATTTGGAAACCTGTTAGTATGATATTTGATAAGGGGTCATGATTGAAAGGATATTGTTTAAATAAATTGGAATTTGGAGAAGGGCTTGCTAGAAATTGGCTAAATGAATGAAAGAGGATCAAGAAAACTAATTCCACTTGGAACGTATTGCAAGGATGGTTGATTGTGTATTGCTTAGTTTTTTTCCTCTACATTTCTCATCCACCTGGCATATTTATGCTGCTTGGAGGAAGAATTTAAAGGATATATTTGTGGTCAGGATTAATAACTTATTCAAGAAGCCTTAATTATTTGAAAGATAGCTCAAATATTTAAGCTATTTTCTTTTACAAAAACCCGTTAGTTTTAATACTCCTCCTTAATGTATTTCTGTGAGACTCTAGTTTTTGTACGTAATTCTTCGAATTTGTTACGTGGTAGTGTTTTGGTGAACATATCTGCAAGTTGTTGCTCTATGCCGCAACACTTGAACTCAATGTCCCTGTAGAAGTTGTTTCTTATAGAGAGTGATAGTTGATGTAAACGTGTTTTTTCCTATTATGATTCATTAGATTTTTTAGTAATAGTATTGATGACTCATTGTCGCAGTAGATCATTGTGGGCTCTCCTTATTTCTCCCCCATATTTTCTAGAATCCTTCTAAGCCAAAATGGCTTGATTTGATGTTACACCAACTACAATGTATTCTGCTTATACTGAAAATTGTGCTACGATAGCTTGTTTTTTGGAAACCTGTGAAAATTTTCTTGAGCCAAGTGAAAATGAGTAGCTTGATATGCTTTTCATGTCTTCTGTTGATCCTGCCAAACTACTGTCCTATATCCATCCAATCTTGCATTATTAGTGGACTTGTATCATATTCCAAAATCTTCCATGCTTCATGAGTATTTCAAATTATTTTTGCTCGCTCGAGTACTTGGCTTGGACTCCGCATAGATCTTGATAGTAGATTTGTGCGAGCATAATACCTAGGTCTTCTTCGATCCATTTTCTTTCTTGTACCTTTCGTTAGGGGCTACAGGAGTGGTTGTTGTCTTGCAGCCTGCCTTCGACATATTCCATCTTTCTCTTGATTTACCTCGATTTCAAGGAAGAAATGCATTAGGCCAAGGTTACTCATCTCAATGTCTGCATCATGTCTTCATTCAGGTCTTGAATCATTCTCTCATTGTTTCCTCTACATATGAGATGATTGAGGGTTAAAACTATTACATGAGCATGTTAAATGATGATTTTTTTTTTCTTATAAATACAACATTATTACATGGTGATGTTAAATGAGAGTTAAAACTAAAAATTTATGTATTTATTTCGCTAACGTAAATATTTTTCGTCCAAATCCTAAAGAAATAGGGTCAAGTGTAAACATAGTTTTAGACCTTTTTTTAAGAAAAATATAATTTCGCATTTTTAGTAAGGGTCTAAATATAATTAACCTTATTAATAATTAAAAAATGGCATACCAACAAGAAAAGACCTCCTCTATACTAATAGGGTATTAGTTAGTGTGGCACATTCTATGTATATGCATAATTTTGATAAAAATATTAAAAAATAACATTTTTTTAAAATTATATTATTTATTTTTTATAGAGTTAAAAACTATCTAAAATATATATATATATATATTATATATATATATATATATATATATAAGATAAAAATGAATGAGAAAATAAAAAACTAGCAAACGTAGTTATCAAAAATTAGGGCAAAATTCTTTTTTGGTCCGATTAAAAAGGGTCAGTTTCGTTTTTAGTACCACAATTATTGGGAGTTCGGCTTTTGGTAACATTAAACCCGAAAATAAGCTTTTTTGGTCCCGACTTAACGGCAGACGACACATGGACCTTAACGGCCGTTACGCGTGACTTTGACTCATGTTTAATGGTACCAAAACAATAAAAAAATATGCTTTTTTGGTACCATTCAAAAAATATATATTTGACCAATTTTAACACAAACTATAAGAATTTTTTTTCAAAAATGAAAATATTAGAAATTTTTATTTTAATAAATATAATAAAATAGCTCTAAAATTATAATTGTTTGTATTTCATATACTTTTTAAGATCTTCTTTACTATTTTTAAAATTAAATTATTATTAATCTAAAAATATATTAATATTTGGGCATAAACTATAAAAAATAAAAATAAAAAATTGAGTGAAAGTATTAGATAAATTTCATTTTAATAAATAATAATTAATTTTAAATTAAATTATTTACATTTGAGATAAATTGAAGAAATAAAATTAAAAGTTATTTCTTATTTTTTTTCAGTCAAAGTATATTAAAATAATTTTAAAATAATAATTTAATTTTAAAAATAGCCAAAATATGCTAGAATTTATTTGAACAAAATAATTATAAATTATAAATTATTTTATTAGTTATATTAAAATACATTTTCTTTATTTTTTTATTTTTAAAAAAAAACTTTATTTCTTATTGATGCGTGCGATTTTAGCACGGGTCCAACAGTCTTGGACTTAGATATTGGATCTCGGCCAACACGCATCACTTATAATTTATGGTCAAATTTTATTAAAATATTTTCAAACAAAATAAAAATTCACTTTAAAAAAATAATAGTTGCTATGATATATCTCGAGTGTAAATAATTTTAATTTAAAAATTAATTTATTATTTAATAAAAAAATTTATCTAATACTTTCACTCAAAAAATAAATTTTACTTTTTATAGTTTGTGCTCAAATATTAATATATTTTTAGAGAAAATAATAATTTAATTTCAAAAATAGTAAAAAAGATCTTAAAAAATATCTGAAATATAAATAATTATAATTTTAGAGCTATTTTATTATATATAATAAAATAAAATTTTCCTAATATTTTGATTTTTGAAAAAAAAAAATCTTATAGTTTGTGTTAAAATTGATCAAAATATTTTTTTCTTTTAATGATACCAAAAAAGTACGGTTTTTTGTTGTTTTGGTACCATTAAATATGAGTCAAAGTCACGTTTAACGGCCGTTAAGGTCCATGTGCCGTCTGCCATTAAGTCGGGACCAAAAAAGCTTATTTTCGAATTTAATGGTACCAAAAGCCGAACTCCCAAGAATTGTGGTACCAAAAACGAAACTGACCCTTTTTAATGGGACCAAAAAAGAATTTTGCCCTTAAAAATCATGATGAGTGGGAAAATTAAAAATAATTATTAAATTTGATGTGTATGAAATAAATTGGCTCAAAGAGACCCAAACAGCCCACAAAGAAAAAGAAATCGAATGCCTATGACATCCCATGCCCATAACAATCTAGAAGGCCAAAGATGTCCCAGCCCACTGTCTAACAAGGCAGGCCTCGACAACTCAAGTAACCGAAGAAGCCCAGGAAGAGGAAAGGAGACCTGAGATATCCCCGGACTTTAGGCCTAGGACATCTCCCGGACTCGAGGCCTAGGATGTCCCTCGACTTGGACCATGATTAAGGCCCACCAAGCATTCGGCCAAAAAGTCCACACACGTGGCAGCTCACTCTCCCACGTGGCACCTCATCAACCCAGGTGTCAGCAACCACCTCGTACCACATCAGCCCTAGAATGACAAAACAGGTAAGGAAGGACTGCTTGGCGGCTAGGACTCTCTGAACTGAAGCAAAGACTCCTACTCCTAGATATGAATGAGGACAACTTATCCTTATCCTAACTACCCAACTAACTTGCCCGAGAATCTCGAAAGGGGGATAGACCCCCAACAGACTTGGGCACTCCCTCTATAAATACAACTTTGGCGCCTCCAAGTCGAGGGGGGACACTCTGAGATATTTTGGGCATGTCTCTGACGTCCCTCTCAATCTCTAAACAATCTTCAAAGCTCTCTCTAAGCTCTCTCTAAGCTTATTATCACGTGTTCTTACGATTTTTCATCACATTAACTTACTTTTTCACTTTAATTCATCTCAAATCCATACTGACTTGGGCGTCGGAGTGTTAACTCCTTTTTTGCAGCTCTATCCTTCAAGATTTGCATTCACTTCGCCCCAAGTCTCAAACAATTGTCCAATTCCATTGGACCAGTGCGTTTTTTACACGCATCACAATTAAAAAATAAAAAATTAACATACCAATAGGATGCTCTTCAATTATAGTACAGATAGATAGAAGGGATAATTGCACTTTCCTCCCCTAATGTTTGTGTAATTACACGTAAACCCTTTATAGTTTGAAAATTTACATTCAACACCCTTGATGTTTGCTTTCGCCTAATAAATAAGTCCCTTCAATAGTCACAAAATTTGCTGATACTAACAAAAAACTAAATGAAAAATGATATTTACCATCGATTAACTTATGCAATAAATCAATAATAAGTCAATCGAAGGTAAATATAGATTTTTTTCTATCTTTTTTTTTTTTTAACAAATTCAATGAGTGTTGACTAATAGATGAACTTATTTGTTAAGACATAAACAAATCTTAGAAGTGTTAAATATAATTTTTTAAATCATAAAAAATTTATGTATATCAGCTTGAGTAGGGGAGGTGTAATTATCCCTAAATAGAAAGCCGACACTCCATTTATAATCGTAGTGGCTGTGCCAATGAGAGTGCAATTCAAAAGTTTGACAAAAATGACTTCACTAAGTACTATGGCAAATCCAGAGGTAGACCCACGCTGCACGCACGCACAAGCCATCAAGAAATGCATAAACCCCACACCCCAAAACAGAGCTTTCTTCAACAATCTCATCACTCTCTACTCCAATTCCAATCTCCATTCCTCTGCTCTTCAACTCTTCCACTCCATTCCCTGTCCCAACACCGTCACATGGACTTCCATCATCTCTGCATTTGCCAATTCACCACTCGCCGTCCGCCTTTTCCTCTCCATGCTCCGCCACCCCAGGCAAACTCTCCCCAACGCCCGGACTTTGTCCACTTTACTCAAGACCTGCACTTCTTTACCCAATAATTGGCTCGGCCCGCAGCTCCAGTCACTTTCGTTTAAGCTCTCTTTGTATGAGAACCCTTTTGTGGGCTCGGCTTTCGTGTCCCTGTATTGTAAGATCGGGGATATGGACGCTGCGCGGAAGCTGTTTGATGAATTGTGTGAACCTGATGAGGTTTGTTTTGCGGCGATCATTAATGGGTTGGCTCAGAATAAGAGGCCCGTTGATGCTTTGCGGTATTTTGTTGAGATGAGGAGGCATGATGTGGCATCGACGTTTTATAGCGTTTCCGGAGCTTTGTGTGCTGCTTCCAGGTTGGCCATGCTTGAGCAGTGTATGATTATTCATGGGCATGCGGTGATTACCGGGTTGGATAGAGATACTTATGTGGGAACTTCGTTGATTGATGGGTATGGAAAGTGTGGGCTTGTGGAGGAGGCGAGGGGAGTTTTTAATGAGTTAGAGACAGGGCTGAATGTAGCTGTGTGGAATGCGATGATGGTGGGGTATGCACAACAGGGGAGCAAAGAAAATGTTCTTGAAATTTTTAGGTTGATGGAGAGTCGAGGAATAGAGCCAGACCAGTACAGTTTCTTGGCGGTTCTGACGGCATTCTGCAATGCGGGTATGGCAACGGAAACTGAAATGTGGCTGAATAGGATGAAAATGCAGTATGGAACAGAGCCAAAGATCGAGCACTATACATGTTTAGTGGGTGCAATGGGGAGAGCAGGAAGGTTAGAGGAGGCAGAGAAAGCAGCTTTGACAATGCCATCTGAGCCTGATGCAGCTGTGTGGCGAGTGTTGTTGTCTAGCTGTGCAAACAGTGGAAACACCAACCTGGCTTGGAGGATGACTGAGAAGTTGTTGGAAATTGACCCAACTGACGACTCGGCTTATGTGATCATGGCAAATGTACTTGCAAGTGCTGCAAAGTGGGATGAGGTTAAGAAAGTGTGGAAGATGATGAGAGACAAGAGAGTGAGAAAGGAGGTTGGGAGGAGTTGGATTGAAGTGCGGGGTGCTGTTCATGTGTTCTTCGCTGGAGATAGAAGGCATGGTAGGAAGGACGAGATTTATGCAAAGCTAACAGAGTTGATGACAGACATTGAGAAATTGGGGTATGTGCCAAATTCGGATGAGATGTTGCACGAAGTAGATGAGAAAGAGATGAAGGAGCTGCTTTGGTATCACAGTGAGAAATTGGCAGTGGCATTCGGATTATTGAGTGGGGTGACACCACCTGGGAAGCCCCTGAGAATAATAAAGAATTTGAGGATCTGTAAAGATTGTCACCAGGCTTTCAAGTTTATTAGCACAGTGGCGGAGAGGGAGATCATTGTGAGGGATGTCCATAGATACCATAGATTCTTGAATGGAAGCTGCAGTTGTGGTGATTCCTGGTAATGTCTGTAGACCAGTCTGCCTTCTGAATTTTGCTGTTCTCTTCTCTACTGAAAGAAGACGAGTGGTTGCAAAATCAACTGATGAGCTTAGCATGATTTCACAAACAATATCTTGAAATCTTGATTTGCAACTGTAGGGAGGAATGAAACTTGTTCTTCCATGAATACCCTGATTGAGAATGGACACCATCTCAGAATGACACTCTGCAGGGTAGTCAGATTCCTTTCTTCTTGTCCCCCTTCAAGAGAGAGAAGGGTCAAGAAACTTCACATGCCTATTCTTGACCAGCTAGGGGCCAGGCCATGTTGTTAAATCATCACATTGAGGAATTGGATGCCTCATGAGAAACAGATGAACTAGTGATTTTGGCAGGAACTATAGCTACCTTGTGGTAGGTATGCTGTTGAGTGGCAAAGTAATCCTGATTGAATCAGAGATGATTTTTGGTTTAATTTCCTCTCTATGCTGTGTTCAAGAAGTTTTCGGGCAGCTGGGATTTAAGACAAAATTATAAGATAAGTTTCAGAAAACCAAATGAAAATTTGCTGATGATACTCATACTCATCTTCTTTCTTCATTATTTATTTCCCTCTTACATATTTTTGGGGACTATTGTTGTCAACTACCAGAATACCATCTCATACGGGTTCTTTTCACTTTAGTCCCTGTTTTGAATTGAGTTTCAAAATCGTTGAAATCTTTTTTCGATTTTTCAATCTCGTCCTTCCCGTGGAATTTTGGCCACTCTTTCAGTCAAAAAGTGGTCTTTGTAAAAACGCCCTTAAAAATAATAGTTGAATATACACAATTGCAAAAACATTCCTCTATTTTCAAGTTCAATTTTAATTCAGTCTTTTACAATAATGAGCATTCGAGGTAGACTGATTATAAAAATGATTATATTAATTAACATTATGCAATAAAACAATGGCTATAAGTATAACCATTGAACATTACAAATAAATACGTATTAGATATTGTGGTTATTTAAAAAATATATTGATTGACAAAGTTGTTGTAGCTTTGATACTTGTTGCTCTACTATACGTAACGTAGCAGTTGTAGGTACTTCTGTAGTTGCTTGGTTGTTGCACATATACATATCTTCAACATGTGAGTAGTAATATCTCCATATATATTTCATCTTCATCTTGCTCCCAAAATGTGTAGAAGTTGCACCTTTTAGTGTGACAAAGAAAACAGAGTCTTTGCGAATTCCATTGATCCAAAAATCTTGATAGGTGATTCTTTCCACAAAAATAAATTCTATGTTTGGACTCGATTGTTGTTCCGTTGCTACTGCTATTGTTGGTTGAACTTGAAGACGGCATTATCATTTGTAAACAGTACTTGATTGTGTAAATGATATGCTGTTGATACCGATTTTTATATGAAACGAGGGGGAAAAAAAAAAACAAACAAACTAGGTTGATTGCAATTAAATACTTGCAAAGTTCTTATTGAATTTTTTCTTGTTTTTGTCAAATTTGGTGTGTGCTTTTCATTTAGCATGCTGGCGAAAGGCCAAATTCCAGCAGTTAGAATTTGCAACCTATAACAAAGGCTTAAATTGAGATTGAACTTAAAAATAGAGAAATATTTTTGGATTATTGATCATATTTTAGTATTATTTTAAGAGCACTTTTGGCAAAAACCAATTTCTGGCCGGCAAAGTGACCAGAATCCTGCCGGAAGGAAGAGACTGAAAACAAGAAAAGAAAGAAAATAATCGAAAGATTCTAAAAACCAATTGAAATATTGGGACTAAAATAGAAATAACCCCATCACATACCAATCCAGGGAACTGTGACTGAAACAAAGCTATTTCCACACCAAATCAAACTACTCTAATGTGTACACAAACTGAGTTTTCTGCATGCACATAGATCAAATAAAGTAGTCTACGAAAAACTGTACACTCAACTCCATCAAATACGAGGATCTTTTTTTCAGTCAATAAAAAATTTCTCTATGTTTGGTTAGAACTTTTAGACAATTCACCTACAAGAAACTGATCAAGGTGAGTAAATTATGGGAAGAGAAACTTTAGAGGAACCATCCGGCGGAAGAGACTTATCGGTTATATGCATAAAATATATATGGTACAAGCAAGGCTGCGAATTTTGCATGTTGACGGTTCTCAAGCAGTATGAAACATTGTTGATGAAATTCAAACAGAAAATAATTTTAGAACATGTTTACAGACAACATGGAAGTTTAAGTAACATGATCCAGTATTCCTTACGCAAATATACGCAGCATTTAACCTCAACAATTCACTCAGTGGCATGTATCCCAAACAGGTTTGCATAAAGACTGCAGTATACTACATTTTGACTTGTGTAAAAGGGTAGTTTGCAACAATTAAAGAATAGAAATAAACTTCACATGCTAAAGCAACTCACTAATACAAAAAGCAAGTGAAAGAAAGAGGAGGTCAACTTCTATGGCGATCTTGAAGACAGTTTTGGGCCAGAAACAGATAAACGGGTATTAACTCTCCTATACGCTATAATGGCAATATATGTATGAAAAATTCCACTTCACATCATACCTTGTTAGAAATGAACTACTGTTACCATAACAATGAAGAAGACATGACTAATGCGCTCATGAACTCAACCTATCAGATAAAAATGTAAACCAAGAACATGGGGATTGTTTTGAGCAACTAAACAATATACCATATCCAGCTTTTCAAGGAAGGGAAACCATTAAAGAAGAAAGAGAGACAGAGAGGAATCATCATCACAAAAGTCTGTTAAAACACCATAACTGGTGCTCTTAGCTCTTAAAATCACTAAACATGCAGAAAAACCAGGCAGCGTTACACAAGAAACCTGCATGTAAAAGAACAAACTATAAGCAGAAGTAGTTAATAAGCACTTGAAGATTACTGAAATAAGATACAGAGTAAGATTTCTAAGTTAATTAAACACAAACACTACTTAAACAACACCACAACTCTGTCATGCACAGATAATTCTATTTCATCTTAATTTCGGTAAAGACCACTTGAAATCTCAACATGTAACTTAAAAGTAAGAATCGGCTATATCATATAAACTATTAGTATTCCCAAATACATATCAGATTTGGAGAGCGAATGAACAGGCAATTTTCAACTTCAGGTCAGGAAAGAAAACATCACCATAAAAGTTCATTAAATGGCCAAACGTTTTTAAAAGTTTCAAAACATGCATTAGCAGATACACAACTATATAGAACCATACAGAACCCTGAATATTACAAATCTTTCCATTAGAACTTAAAGGCGAATAAGCAACAAGAGACTAAAAACATCCAACCAAAACAGGCGCCAAAAATTTCCATCAAATAAATAGAGCAAAAAGATAGAGAGACAGTGTTTTTAGATAACAAATTATCTATTTCTGTGCTTAATTAGCCATCATCATGACCAAGTGAATCCATCGGAGAGGATATTACAGAAAGCAGTAGAAGTAGTGTTACCAATCCAGTTTATTGATACATCTAAAACAACCTAAACCATTGGAAGGCTGCTAACCGATGTGCATACCGCAGTAAAAGGTAACTCAATATTAGTAACCTACAGTGTTCAAACAACACGTATTAGCAACAATCATCCTCGCACTAAAGCTCATACCAAACACCAGAAATGAGAAAAGGGGGGGAGGGGGAAGAAAAAGAAAAAATCTACCACTAAATTCAGAACGCAGAAGCACAAAACCCTAGACCCATTATCAGAATCATATATGGTAAAAGGATCACAAAAATCATTACATCACTTGGGTGGGGCCATGAAGGCAGGCTGGCCTGGAGTGGCGCCACCAAGAAGGGAGGCCTGCTGCAGCTCAGCTTCATTGAGCTGCGCCTCGCGATCCATCTCAATGATTAGAGGAATGCCAAGCACGATAAAGGTTGTGGCGGCGATCCAGGCGGCCTTGCCGGTGCTCTTCAGGAGGCGCTTGGCTACGTACGCCGCGTCGCAGGCGGCGCTCTTTCCCTTACGAACGATCGCATAATCGGAGATTCGAGATAAGATGCCGTCATCACCGCTGCCGGATCTGCTCAAAGAAGGGCGTCGAACGGCAGCCATTTGTGAGTGCGGGTGTCTCTGCGCTCTGTTGGATCCAAAACCCTTTGCCCTCTGCCTCTCAAGACTTAAAACCCTGTCGAGCGTGGCCTAAATTGGAAAGAATATATTTTACGTATAATTTGACTCATTACCATATTTGGTATAATTATACGTAGTTAATCTATCATTTAAAAGATTATATTTAATACTTTTAAAATTTGTTTCGATATAATAATTAGGTTTCTCTATTAACTAAAATTTATTGAATTTATTGATATTAACAAAAAATAATAAATGCAAATTGATATTTACTTTCAATTGAGTTATTACTGACTTATTATAAAAAAAAATTTAATCATAAAAAGATTTATTGATCTAAAATAAATCAATTGATGGTAATATAAATTTTTTTCTAATTTTCTTTGTTAATATCAATAAATTTAATAAATTTTACTAACAGGGGATTTATTTGTTATACGGAAATAAACCTCAAAAGTGTTAGATGTAATTTTTCAAACTACATGGAATTTTTATGTATAATTATACCAGACTTTAAAGGAGAAAAGTGTAATTGTCCCTATATTTCAATATTTTATTTTAATATAAAAAAAATAAAGTGGTATGAAATTTTGAGCTGGATAAATGGATAGCTTAATACTAAAATAATTTTAAAAATTCTTTGACAATAATAAGTAAAATAAAATTATTTGGCCAAATTTCTTCATTGGTCCCTCATTTTTATTTTTTTTCACTTTAGTCCCTCATCTCTCAAATGCAGCTTAATAACTTTCATCGCACTTTAGTCCTCATTTCTCATATGCATTGTAATAGTCCCTCATTTTTTTTAAATAAATCTCACTATGGTTCTTGATCGTTAAATTTTAATAAAATTTAATTAGAATGGATGAAATATTACACTAATAAGGAGTAAAACTGAAAAAGCTTGTGTACTTTAATAATTTATCAATTATTAAAAAATTATCGTGTACTTCAATACAATTTTTTTTATAATCAAATAAAAATATCATATATTAATAAAATAACAACCAAACATTCAGAAAAGAAAAAAAAAATCAAATGTAATAAATATGTTTTATTCCTTAGAATGCAAAATTATACCAAAAAAAGAATATGTATGAATCTCAATCAATATATTTTTTATTTTTATTTTAGC
Organism: Sesamum angolense; assembly: GCA_034509725.1. Lineage (NCBI taxonomy): Eukaryota > Viridiplantae > Streptophyta > Magnoliopsida > Lamiales > Pedaliaceae > Sesamum > Sesamum angolense. The sequence continues at coordinate 7,307,625 of JACGWL010000014.1, read as the reverse complement.
CAATTGATTTTTCTTTTTTCACATTGATTATAATCATGTTTTTATTGTTTTGTTATTTCGACCATCTTTATTTCTTCACATTTATGAGAAATTCATTGTTCAATAACTTATATTAAAAGCCAAATATATTCAAACTTTAAAAAATATATTCGACTCGTTATTGTTAAATCTATTTATTTTTTAAATAATTAGTAGTTAATGTATTAATATTAATATTTTTGTTTTAGTTATAAAAACAATATTATGAGATTACATGATATTTTTTTAATTATTGACAAATTGCTAAATTGAATTATTTTCTATTTTACTCCTCATTAGTGGAAATTCCATCCACGTTAATTATGTTTCGTTAAAACTTAGAGTGTGTTTGGTTGGGGTGAAAAATGGAGGAATAAGAGAAGTGAAAGTAAAAATTGATGTATAATAGACAATCTTGCGTTTGGTTAGGATGAAGAGGTGGAGGTAAAGTAAAACTCGATGTATATGAAACTCCTCCGAAGTCCAATTTTGTTTACGTCCAAAATTGGGTGAAAAAGTGGAAGTATAAGGCCAAAAAGATAAAAAAGTATGATTTTTATTTTTTATTTACTCTATTACCTGTATATGTGTATATAATTTCTCTCCAATTCTTTTCTCCTTCTCGCTGATAATACCGTATAAAATTGACAAAGAAAAATAACAAAATCGCTGCAAACTAGTGCATCAAAGTCAGCAATCAAGTAAACAATCTTGTTAGTAATTTTTATTTATTTAAATTAAACAGTTTAGAATAAATGAATAATACTTATTTTGATAAATATTTTTAATAAAAAATATTCTTATCCTTATTTGCTTAATATTTGTATAAATAAAATTTTTAAATTTTTTATATACTAAAATTATATTAGTATAATATTAATTTATTTATTTTTTGATACAAAGTGAAGAGAAGAGTAATTTAGTAAAATTATAAAAGTTAGTCTTTTATTCTCAATCTGTTTTCTTTATACCAAACAAAGGAAAATATTTAAGATTTACTCCCTTCCAATCATACCAAATAATTTGAAGAAAAACTATTCTTTCCCTCCCACCCTCTTTCACTTCTCCTTCCCCTTCCACTTTTATTTTCCACTCACTTGAACCAAACAAACCCTTAATGGTCAAGGACCATACGAGATATACTTAAAAGATGAGGGAGTATTAAGACGCATTTTATATATGATGGACTAAATTAGTGGGATGAAAAGTAAAGATGAGAGACTATTAAGGTGCATTTGAGAGATGAAGAACCAAAATCAAGTTCGATATGAGTTAGAAGGATAAACTAATCATTTAACTTAAATTCCACAATTAAAATAATTAATTATTTTTATAATAAACAAAACAAAACCTAATGTATCACTTTTTCCCATTGAAGAACTCAACATTGTCCACAAAATTTTGGAATATTAAGATAGCGAGTAAATATTTATATATTTTCTACATATTAATATTTATATATTTCACATGTAAATAAGATTTACTATCTACCTAAAAAATAATATTTACTATATATTATGAACTTAAATGAATTATAAATTCGAATTTTTCGTCATCCACACTCAATTAAATTTAAATTCAAGCTCCATTCTTCAACTTGCAATAGATAAGACCCCAAGTATGTTAGGATTTAGAATACTTCTTTTAGGGGATGCTAGGTGTTCTTGAGGGCCTGCTGGTCCTTTATTTTCTGAGGGACGTCTGTCTAGGTCTTCTTGTGGGCCTATGTGATCTCTTGAATCAAAGTCTCTCGAATTGGGCCAATTGGTCTTCTGTTTTCTGGGGGAGGTCTGCTTGGGCCTCCAAGGCCTTCTCCCGAATTGGGATCCCCTGAAGCACCATAGGCCTTGCATTTTTTTCTTCTTCTTAGGTTGATTGAATCGTTTTGGGCCAATTTATTTTTATTCACATCACAACTCTATCTCTCTAATATTTATATAAAATGGTCCTTGAAACTCATTTAATACAAACAGAAGGGTGGGGGGGGGGGGGGGGGGGGGCGAGAGAGAGACGAGTGGGGTTTTTCCTCAAACTAGAGTAAATGGAGTCCAAGTTGTTTATGCCAATTAAATGTATCGGCTCAATATCTCAAGTCCTTAAAAAAACAAAACAAAAAATGGTATGATCTTGTGAGTTTGCTTGGGTCCAAGGGTGAGAGAATGGATCAATCAAATGCACATGCAGCCTAATACTCTCAAGTCAACAAAAGATTTAAATTGAATTTTGTTTGAAGCAAATTCAAGTTGGCAGCGACCTATTCAAATGTAATTCATATAGTTGCCACCCATTCACTTTAAAAATCACATTTTCAAGCATATGTTTGAACTAGTCTCGAGTGAGCATTTGTAGACAAATTAATTTTGTATACAATTAAATAAACAAGTAGACAATATGTATTATTTATCAATTATATTTTCTTTTCTATTTATATTTTGAAATTTACTAAATTAACTTCAAGTGTAAATAGTTAATTTAATTGATATTTTAATATATATATATATATATGTCTTTTATGAATCAATGGCTGAAAAATAGTAAAATTAACGTACTTCGACCAATTAAATTATGTTTTACAGTCAAAGATTCAAGCCAATTAGATCGTTCCACATGGAGCAACTGCATTTACGCTCTAAACAAATTAAGACAAATATTTTGATATTTATCTCTTTGGAAAATAAAAATACTCATGAGATAATTTCAAATTAACCAATCATGTTGTTCCAAATATTTAATATATTTATCTCTTTAAATTAAATTATAAAGAAATACAAAAAGTGTTCAAGTTCATCACAAATCTACCTCTTTGACACCTATACAAAGAGGTCCTTGAAGCTCATTTAACACACACACACACATAGATAAAGAGAACGAAGGGTGAAGTAAGAGAAGAAGGCCAAATAATTCTCTCCATGAAGTTTTTTGAGTTCAAGAATATTCAAAGCACTCAAGGCGAAGATCGAATTGTTCATTGCAGGTGTGCAACAAATTATAGCGTTTAATTTAGAAAAACAAGCGTGAAGCTCTCGAATTAACATTATAAATATCTAAATAAATTCCCAAGGAGATCCAGGTAGCAAATCTACTTTTAAATCTCAAGTCAAGACTATAGCATTTAATTCGGGATTACAGTCGTAAGCCTTGAAATAACATCATAAAAATTCAAATTCCAGCCAAAGGAGATCTATAAGAAAGTTTTACCTTTGAATTTATCAAGTCTACAAAAAATTACTTTGAAGAGAAGAATCAAATGATAGAATAGAGATCGTACTTATTTCAATTTCTTTTTTTACATATTTTATTTTATGATGACTTTCTTGTGTTTTAATTTACATACACGATAAAATTTGCTCACATAATGTGTCAATTAATTAAAACCATGGTAGTGCCATATCAACATAGTGTAATGTAATCATTGACCCGTCAAGTAAGTGTGAAAGAAAAGCAACAAGAAGCAAACCAATGATTTTATTTTAGAGAGAGAAATAATCTATGATGATTTAAAAGAAGTAATCTCCAAGTGCTTATATACATGCTGAAGAAGAAATATCTATAACTAACTCCAATTATTTGCCACGTACCCTCCCAGCTCAGTGACATTTGGCTCCTTCTAACTAAAGTGATAACAACTGATAAAAATGTGTAAAGCCTAACTAATAACAAAGAAATATAAGCGAATTTATACATTTTATAATGGGCGAGTAATTTCCTCAGTATCTTCAACTTGCTAGTTACTCTTGAAGCTAATCCCCCAACTGAACCTTGAGTTGTAACTGTTAACTGTTGTCATGTTACAAACCTTGCCCCCATCAAGGTGGCGCATGTGAGAACATGCTCAACATGGACAGTAAGCGAGAGAAAACAACAACTGGAAGAGATTTCGCATACAGATCAACTAGCTTTTGTTTGCCAGAAATGTGTTGAGGGGCAATGAACCCTTTTTTGAATTGTTTGCGCACAAGGTCATAGTTGATATCAAGATGTTTGGTCATCTCATAAAAGACAAAGTTCTCAGTAATATAAATCAATGCCTTATTATCACACCAAAATGAGACTGGAGTAACAACAGGTACATGAAACTCCTAAAGTAAATAGCTAATCAGAAGTTCACATACAATGGGACTCATACTACGATACTCAAGCATAGCTGAGGATTGGGAAACAGTGGTTGTTTCTTGGATTTCCAAGAAATCAAAGCTCCTCCAAAAAAGTATAATAGCCAGTGATAGATCTTAGAGTATCAGCACATAAAGCCCAATCGAAGTCTAATTATGCAGAGAGTTTAGGTCTGTGATCACTGGAAAAAACAATCCAGAGAATGGTGTACCTTTCAGATAATGCAACAAGAAGAGAGCAACATACCATTGTGGTTACTTGGGACACTAGAGAACTGGCTAAGCTGTTGTACTGCATATGAAATGTTCGACCTAGAGAATTTTAAATACAGGAGCCTCACTACTAATCATCTGTATCTATTAGGTGTTGCAAAAAGAGGACCAGTGTCAGCATCAAATTCTCTCTATGGAGGTAAAGGAGTTCTATTAGACCTAGCGAATTCCAAACCCAAAAAGTGCATAATAAATCCCAAGTCTTTAATTGTAAGAGGTCATGAAGATATGTTTTAACAACATTCGAAGCATGAATACAGGTTCCTATAAGAAGGACAACATCTATGTAAACCAATAATGCAATAATCCGAACTAGAAACTAGAGTGGAAACACAACGATCATAAGGTGGCTGTTTAAACATTTCCAACTTAGTAGTAAGCTCCAAATTCTATTATCGTGAAGCCTGTTTTAGACCATAGAGGGTACACACTTGTCCACTTATCTTGGAAGAGCTTGAGTATACTTCTTGGGATGCTGCATGTAAACCTCTTCATCTATTTGCCTATGTAAAAAATGCATTATTCACATCAAGTTGCATGATAGGCTATGAATAGGAAGATGCCATTGCTAGGAATACCCTTATTGTAACTGTCTTTGCCACTGGAGAAAAACTATTGAAGTAGTCCACTCCCTAAATTTGATTGTAGCCTTTTGCTACAAGTCTAGCCTTGTATCATTTAATGGCCCCATTAGGTTTTAGTTTAAGATTGTAAACCCACCATGACCCAATGGCCCTATTACCATTAGGTAGGTTAATTAGCTCCCAAGTCTAATTCCTTTCTAAAGTAGTAAGTTATGTCATCAATGCTTTTCTCCAATGAGCATCCTTACAAGCTTGATTGAATGATTTGAGCTCCTATGCCGCATTTACCTATACTATAAACAAACAGTGTGCATAACTTAAAATACTAGGAATGCATGAGTGAGGTGTATGAGCAGAAAATTTGGAGACATGGTTTTGGAGCCAAATAGGTATGAAAACTTGTCTATGTGATCTTCTAAGAGGAACTTGAGGAGTAGAGGTGGCATCAGTAGAAATAGTAGAGGGAGATAGAGGAGTACAGGTAGATTCAGGAGGCTTCATAGAGGCATCATTATCTGACAGGTATTAGAAGATGAGCAAAATTTTGTGTAGACGAGAAATATTTGAAAGGGATATGGTTTCAAGAAATTGAACATCTCTAGAAATAATGAAGGAATGTGTGTCAAGATCATAACATTTGTATGCTTTGTGGAATTGACTATATCCTAAAAGGATACACTTATGGTCCCTTTGGCCAAATTTATCCATGTGGGGAAATATATTTGTAGCATAACACAAACAACCAAATATTTCTATGTAGATAAATAGGAGGTTTGTTATGCAACAACTTAAAAAGAGATTTCCGTTTAAGGATTGAAAAGGGTAACCTATTTATCAAGTAAACAGCTGTTAGGACACATTCCCAGAATTTTCGAGGAAAAGAAGATTCACATAGCAAAGCTCTAGCTACTATCAGTAGATGTTTATGTTTTCTCTCAACAATGCCATTTTGCTGAGGTGTATGAGGACAAGAATGTTGACGTATGATAAGATTGGAAAAGTTTGTAGCAGTGTGAGTTGACAAATTCGGTTCCATTATCTGACATGACAATCTTGACCGTGGAACCATATTGATTCTGTATAGAAGTAAAGAATGTATTTGAGTTTAGATGGAACTTGGGAATTATGCTGCAACATGAATACTCATGTACACCAACTGTACTCATCTACCACTGTCAAGGAATACTGACAATTGTTTAAGATAGGCATCTTATAGGGACTCGACATATCTAAATGCACAAGTTCAAATATGACAGAACTTTGAATTTCACAAGAGTTAAAGGGAAATCTTTGTGTTTTGCTTGAGTACATACATCATAATGATTCAACGTATGTGCAACATTTATTATGGAAATGTATCTCATCATAGAAATAGAAGGATGTCCTAATCGTTAGTGCCACAAACTAGCACTTTCATTACGGAAAAACCTACAAGTTGAATTTAAAGGCACATGAGTGGAATATTGCTAAATTGCAACAGAATCAGAGGAATTTATTTATGAGATAGAGATTCCTCACTATTTTCCCCACTGTTCTAGTCCTGTATCAAACAATGGGAAGGTAAGAACAACTTGACAGAATTAGAAATACATTTTGTAGACTAAAAACATATTGTAATGGAAGCTTGGGACACAAAAAAACATCAATTAGAGTGAATCTATCATGTAAAATGATATTTCCAACATGCTGAACAAATTGAGAAGTGTCATCAAGCAGATGTATTAGAGATCTATGTATAGGTGTGAAGTGAGTTGTAAGTTTGTGCCACCTATATCTACAATCCAAAAATCCAATTCATCAGTATTAGACTTAATAAAATCACAATGTATACGTGCATAATCATCGTCTTGTGCAAAATAAAGATGTAATGGATCATGTGGCAGATTCCCTTTCATGGGTTTCAAAAGGTCTGTAACCTGTTTAGTATCTGTGAAGGCATGTGCATTATCAACATCACCTGTCCCAACCAGTTGCTCATTTGCACTGACATTATTGTACTTGAGCTCCATCCTTCTTCTTTTGTTCTATAAAACCTTTGTACCATTTACGAAATCTATGTATTTTGAATCAATCATCTTTTGTGTGACCTGGTTTATCACAATGTGTATAGACCCGTGACCTCTTCTCCACCATCTCTATTCATTTAAAATTGCCGTTATACATTCCATCTTTCCTTTAATCTACCTGTTTAGCACATGGCCACTTAGTTTGAAGTGTTATATTCTCAACTGCATCATTAGATCAACCAATCTCTATTTTTTAATGCATAGTACCATAGGATAGGCATTGTTAACGTCTGGCAGTGGATCCATAACTAGGATCTGGTTGAGAATGTTTTCATAAATCTCATTTAGTCCCATGGCGAACTTCATGAGCTTATTTGAGATAACTCCATCTTCAACAGCCTTTGCATAATCACATGTACATCCACCGCAAGTACATGTTTGTACAGGCACAAGACTCTCCAATTCATCCCATAGCATTTTCAGATCATTAAAAATAAACTAGAACAATTTTATGCCTTGAAACACTGAAGCTATATCTCTTTGCAATTAATATATCAACAGTCCGTTGTTCTCACCAAAGCTCTCCTCTAAATTCAAGCCACAAATGCCTTGTAGATTTCACATATATAAAAGCTTAAGCTATATCTTTGGTAATTGCATTTAAAATCCATGAAGTCACCATTGAATAAGCTCTATTCCAATTATCATACGAAAGATTAGTTTTATTAGGTTTCTCGAAACTATTGTCAACAAATCCAATCATTTTTTCTCATAATGTTATGCTTACTAAACTACTCCATGCAATATAGTTCGGTCCATCAATCTATGAACTAACAAGTATCACACATAGATGATCCGAATAATGAATTTACAAAATAATTGTATTCTGATGCATCCTCTCATCATCTCTTGTATTTTGACGCATTCCCACATCAGTGTCACGTTCAACACCTTGTTCCCTCATCGCGATAGTATTACGACATAAACAAATAAACTAATGTATCCAAAGACTTCAGCACAAAGCTCTGATAACATGTGAAAGAACACGCATGCGGTTAACAGAAAAGCACGCAACAATAAGCAAAGCCATAATTTAATTTGGGAGAGAAAAAATAATCTCTAATGATTTAAGAGAATGAACCTCCAAGTGCTAATATACATGCCAAAGAAGAAGTATCTATAACTAATTGTAACTACTTGACACATGCCCTCCCAACTTATTGACAATTGGATCCTTCTAAATAAAGTGCTAACAACTGACAAAAGTGTGTATAACCTAACTAATAACAAAAACATAGAAGCAACTCTATACATTTTAAATTAGGCGAGTAACTTCTTCAGTATCTTCAACTTGCTGCAACTAACCGTTGAAGCTAAACCCCCAGCTGAACCTCAAGCTATAACTGCTAATTGTTGTCTTGTTACATGAATGTGGGCCTTTTTGGCTTTTTTAAAACTTTAGGGGGTGTTTGTCACATGAGCTATACTTCGAGGGTGGTTATTTGATTAACTCTAAAAATAATAAATCCCCTATGATATTTTTTGTATTCAAATTAAATAGTTTAAATGAAATGGTTATTTTTTAATTTATTTAAGTTATTGTTAACCTATTGCACTTAACAACATTTATGAATAAAATTTGGAATTATAAATGGTTCATATATTGATTTGTCCTTGTCTTATGGTTCAAGGGCATTTTTGTCCAATTTATTGTACATTTAATAAAAACTTAAAAGGGAGTGAATAATTAAACATTTTTATAGTTCAAATAGAGTAATGGATGATAATGGTATACTGAAGAGGTGTAAGTCGTATTTAACCCTTTGTTATAAATTTTATATTTGATATTAAGATTGGGTCTACCTCAAAGACTACATAATTGATTTTGATAGAAAGAATTTTTTAAAAAGTGATTATAACTTTTTAAACCACAATTTTTGCATAAATTTAGTTTGTAGTTAAATTATTCCAAAGTAACCTCATTGTTACAATTACTGAATGATTTAAAAAATTATTTAATTGATATAAGAGGTAACTAAGTAAAATTAATTATGATACTATTAAAAATGGTGGATTGTAGCTTTTATCAAAATGTGGTTATGACATAATTATTTTTTAAAAATGATAGTTGAAAAATGAGCTAAGCTACAAATATATATATATATATATATATATATATATATGTATGTATGTATGTATGTTTGAACTCGAAACATAAGTTTGAGATGCTCAATCTACAAGTCGAAATTAAACAACGCTAAAAGGACTTTAGTTTTAGAATGATAGGAATTAAACTTGGGCCATTTCTCTTAAATCTTACTTGCTCTTTTAAAGAGAAAAAATGAGAACATTAAACACAAAATTGACCATATCTAACATTTGGATCCTTTAATTCACAAGTGCCCATCTTACATAAAAGCCCATTGCCAATATTTTGACTTTCCACTCACATATAATTAGAACTCCCACAATATTACAGGAGTCTCCAGATTCGCAAAGGACATAAACACAATACACATTTAACTTTCAAGAATCATTCGTCATCTTCGATACGTGTTTTCTCCTTTTATGTGGGTTCTTGATCAGTGTTGTTATTTTCAAGATTTCTGACTCTGAAAACCCAAACCCTTAAAAGTGAGTAAGTGTTTTAAAAATCATGATTTTTCGACATATTTTTTTTGTTTAATTCTATTGTTTCCTTACATGGGTTTTATGGTTGTTTTGAGATTTTTGTTCTTTTTGGGGGGGTTGGGTGGATTAGTGTATCCAAAGGTGAAGGTGACGGAAGAGATTGAGGAAGTTGATGAATGTGACTATGAGAAGAGTTCTTTGCGTTCTTTGAAGACATTTGAATGGCTGTCTGTGGATCATTTTCCTTCTTCTGGTATGATCCCCCTACACACACACAATGTCAATTATTTTCTATTTAAAAATATGTGTGGTTTATTTTTTTATTATTTTTCTTGGAGTGTTATCTTGTTTTTCCTTCTTCAGTCATTTGTTTTCTTTTCTGTCAAATTCCTGGTTATTTAAGAATGTGTTTGTAACTCTAGTTTAATGATCTTATGTCCATTTTGCTCCTTCTATGTTAACTATGGTCATGTTTAATATTATTGGAAAATTAACATGTAATTAGAGCAGTAAAGGCACAACTATTTCATGATTGAAAACTATATATTGTGCAGTAGTGAAAGAAAAATAGTTCCCGCTCTATAAATATTTCCAGCTTGACGGTATGTTCTTTCTCTCTTGATGTATATGCTCAATGAGAGGTTGGTAGTTGATGGCATGCTTGAAAACTATGTGAAATTTATATCATGCCAATGATATTGATCAACTGGAGAAAATGAACATTGCGCTTGTTGGGGTGGATTGTTTGATAGAATTGTATAAATGTTAATTATCTTAGCATGTCTATCAAGATGACGTACTTGGATACATGACGAGCGTGAAAGCTTTATCGTGCATTCTTTTGTTCATAAGCCTAATAGAGCTTTGTGAGAAGTACTCCATATTTTGGATGTGCAGGTGCATCTCAACGATTGGCCGTGAGAATTCCAGATTTAAGTGTCCTGAAATCTTCAAGACCTAGCTTTCAAGGATCCAAAGGTTTGATACATACTAGCTTAGTTTATTGTATACCATATTGGATGATCCAAACTAATCAAAACCACTTACTCAATTCGTCTATTAGAAAAAATGAAGAATAAACAGAGGACAATCGTCACGAAGAACCAGAAAAATGGAAGAGCTACTTCGGCCCCTCGTCCACGTGCTGTCTTATCAAGTCCAGGTAACGATTGTATATTAAGGTTTTCCTTTGTACCATCAGTGTCCCAGTAAATAGTCACCATAACCGAGATTTTTTGGAATGAAAAACTAATTTCGTGTTATGACTGTATTGATTGATATTCATATTATTGTATATATTAGGTCTTACATTACCATATTTTGAAGTTTAGAAAAGCCAATTACATACTTAATTCCACTGCTAGTCGTTTGAGTAACATATAGAGCATTTTCGATAAGGGTTTAAGTGTAGTTTCCAAAATCCAAGATGGTAAAATATAATTATGGTATTTCAAAAGGGATTTAGTTGTGATTCACCCTTTTGTTTTTCATTTTGGTTCTCAGATAATGACGGGATCCGACGGAGCAAAACACAGACAAGAAAAGAACTGGTTTCAGCTCTAAAGAGTCATAATTTATGTCAGAAAAGACACATGAGATGCAAAGTCTTTCAAGATCTGAACGTGAAGAAGTCACACAAGTCCACAACAAAGAATCATCTGAGAAGAAGCGGGACGTTCGAACAAAAGAAAGGGTAACTCGAGCTGATTCTAAAGGATAATCCGATCATTATTCTAGAGCTAAGCTTTTAATGAGTCGTTGTAAAACTATTCTATGTATACGAACATGTTAATAATATTGGAAAAATATAATAAAATAGTTTTGAACAAAAACTTTCATGTGATACAGGAATTGGGTGCATCCAACACCATTGGGTTATAAGAGTGTTGGTGGAAAAACCACCGGTCTCCTACAATGCCATGGCTATTAGATAGTTGCATTTGTAAAATAGTCATGCTAGATCACACCCAATACAATACAATACAATAAAAGATAACATTAGTGATGATATTTGTTATAAAATTGCCAATATAGGCAATTAGTAGTACATTTATAGTGACAACATAAATATAGTTAAAACAACTGTTTTTTTGCAATTAGGTAGTCAATATACTTGTGCAGCAAATGCAATTTTAGTCCTTCAATGCAGAAGCGTGATATTTTCATCCTGCATATTTTTTTTTTTTTTTTTTGTAATTTAGTCTTGTAACTTTAAAAATTTTGAAATTTTAGCCATTTTTCGGCCAATTTGGCCAAAAAATTGCATGTAATATGCACATGACCCAATTAATTTATAATTTTGATCATGTAAATCAATTCGTACAAGATAAAAAATATTATTCTCCCAAATTACAAATCCAACACATTAAAGTAGCATGAGTGTCCTCCACAAATAATATAGCAGACCTAATATATAAACTTTTGAGTCAAAAGGTATCTAAAAGACATGCCTCAGACATATGGTAGTTAGCCTTAGGGTAAGTGGAGATTATTAGGCAAGTGTCTCGCGTGCAGATAAGCTATAGATGCTAGCCATATAGTATGGTGTAGGGGAGGGGGGTGCTCATTTGGAATAAGTAAACTACACGATTCCGTAAGAAATTCTCTATTACAGTATTAACATCGAATTGAGAAATTTATGACATAATAGTATAAGATTCCTCCTCTAACTCGAGGCACTATAGTGGTCTTGTGCTAAGTACCTTGTTCATTAATTTATCTTCTAGTCATCAAGGTGATCATATAGGGGATACTTTGGTATAAGGCCGTTTAGTACGAGGGTCAATGAGTGGTACTCATACTTGAATGATTCATTAAACTACCTTAATGAGTAAGAGATCTCCTATTTTATCTACTATTCTTGATTAGATAATATTTGACCAAGGTATTACAGTAAGTAGTCATGGAGTTTCCTAAATTAACTATTTAATCAAGAAAATGAAGGAAATGATGAATAGCTATTGAGTCAACAAAGTCAGGACTCACTTACATACCCTAAACTTTACCTGAAGATAATTGAATAAGGGAATTTACTTGCATGGTACTCATTGCTGAAAGGTCCGCCACATCACCTAAAGATACAATTTCATGACATGTTGTTAGATTAATTAACGGAATTTTGAATTAAGAGGTTCATTTCAAATGCAATTAACTAATGTAATTAAGTAATTAAAAAATTATTGTTAAAAAGTCATAAGAGTTGTGAGCCAATCACTATCACTAAGGTCAACCTAAGTGGTCATTTACTTGGAAAAACTTATCTCCTCGCACTTGATTAATTAAATGATTGGACTAATTTATGAATTAATAGATTAATTCATGGAAAAATGCAATTTAATGCAAATGGTTGAGTTAAATATGCATAGAATTAACTAACTAGTGTGTTAATCTATTTGCGAAGAAATTTAGGGTTCATTTTGTTCAAGTGAATGGAAAAATAGAAGTGGAAGGATAAGGGAGGGGAGGGAAAGAATAATAGTTTTCCTTCAAGTTGTTTGGTATGATTGGAAGATGAGTAAATCTCAAATACTTTCCTTTGTTTGATACAAAGAAAATAGATAATTGATTTTAGTAAGGAAATTTTGATTAAAGTTGTTCTCCAAGCGATCCCGACATGTGTGAAACCTTTATTGCATTCAATATTTAGTAATTTGTAACATGGAGTCTATGTGCACAAATTTTGGAAGCATAATAAAGGGTAGAGGAAAGTTCACTAGCTTGCATGGTCTAAATTGTGTGAATGAAAAAACGGAGGGTGGATTAGGCTTTTGGGACCTCGGGGCTTTCAACAAAGCAATTCTTGCAAAACAATTTTGGTGTATCTTCACAAACTTGGCCAACTTGATTAGTCGTTTTCCTCATGAGAAATATTTTCCAATAATGTTAATTTTTTTCTAGGCACCAATAAGGTAGAGACCATCCCTTACTTGGTTTACCGTACTCTTACTTGAGAGATAATGTAGAGCAGGATTTCAATGGCATATTGGGACGGGATTGATAGTAAAAAGTTTGGCATGCTTAGTGGCTACTCAGACCATCCACTTTTTAGCTAATTACGCGATTAGGCACTCTTGTGGCCTTCTTGATCAACTGTTCAGGAGGAGATTGGTGCAGAGCACCAACTAAATCAATATCCTCCCATTTGAAAATGAGATAATTATATCATTCCCACTAGGGCAAGTAAACCTAACTAATATGCCAGTTTGGTACTTCACTTAGTCCTGATGATTCACAGAATGTAGTGCTTACCACATTGCATGTAGTTAGATGGCTCAATCCACCCTTCAGCTGAAACTCTATAGTAGAATTTCATTTGATAAGCTCTTACTCCAAATAAGGTTAGACCATTTTCATGGAAGTGTTGCATGAATCACATCCCAAGTTCAACAAACTTGTGAAAAAGGCCAGCGAATGGGTCTTGCTTGAGTTGCTTAGCTATGCAATTCCTTCGAAAGACAAGTTTGGAGTCATTCTAATCTCTAATGGCAACTAATCTTGTGTGAACCATTTAACACTAAGGAATATATTCGAGGAGTATGGAAAACCTATAAGAAAATGAAACTTTGCTTCTTTATTGTCATGGTTTGGACAATTCGGCATAACAAAAACCAAAGGTTTGTCCTGAAGCAGCCTCTCAAAGTATTTATATTCACTAATAGTTATTTCTCATTTTTCAGGGAGTTGTGTACCACCATCATCAACCCTCATGGGTGTCAAGTTCTCCTAGAGACCCCACTTAGCCTCTATTTCCTCTTCAAGGACTAGTCTCAACTTTGCATTAACTTTGACTAGGCCAAAATCGGCTAGGGCATCTTCAAGGTGGACTTGGATTGTTTTAATCAAATTACTTAATTAATTTAATCCTAACAAAGGTCCACTGAATATTTTAAATTAATTCAATTAATTAAAGCTCAATAAGAGCCCACAATTTATGTAATCTAACTAAATAAACTAAAGTCCAACATCATTAATTGCTTAATTCAGACAAGCTCAGTTAAATTAATTTAATTGTGCTAAGCTCAAATTTAATTAATCTAATAAATTAAATATTGCGTCATCCATCTAATGGAATTTTTCATTAAATAATCTAATCATTTATTCTCCATAAATTAATTGGACCGAATTAATTAATTAATTTCTTCTAAAATTAATTCGGCTACTTCTTTTGTGGTTTGTATGTGACTCTTTAGGTTTACATTTAGCTAGACTTGAGTTTATATCCAACAATTAATTAAATTAATTACTTTTAAGTAACCATTAGTCCAAAAATGCCCGTCACTATGGGTGGCCGTCTAGGAATGGTCCATGACACTATAGACTAAGTGGATATGGCATAAATATTTAGACACCTGAGTACCATATAGGTACCGTCTTTCCATCAGTTGTCTCCCAATCTAAGTTTAGGGCATAGAATTGAGCGTCGGCACCCATCTTGAACTAGATCGCTAGGCTTAATACTCGAGACGCATTGATATTGATCGATACAGGAGCCCATTTTCTATTCCCAACAGACTCAAAGTGTTTTATATGCATCTTAGTATGCACAGGAGACATAACTGCCATTTACTAACAGATGATGGATTTTATCACGGAACCTACCGTCCTCACTACATGTTTTGACTGCAGTAGACAAAGCTTATAATAACCGCATCAAAGATATGGTCATCTCACACCATGCCTAATACACAACTATCACATGCATGCGACTACCGTGGTTCCTTAAATTTGAGGACTAATCTCGTATTATCGGAGCTGAGGAATACCAATCAAACCGTCCAAACCATAAAGATTTACATATGATGACTCCTTGAGAGTTAGTTTAATCAGCTTAACAACCTTATCAACTACCCACTGAAATTGCATAGACATTCAAGAAATTGCATAGATATTTATTTAACCCCCTTGTGAAAAATAAAATAGTAAATTACCTCCTGTGTTCTGGAAAAATGAAGCAAATTACCCCTATCTAAACTATTGATTGGGGGTAATTTGCTTTATATTTTGAAACACGGAGTAATTTCCCAATTATTTTTTCACAGGTGGGTATTTGCTCATTTCATATATCATATGTAAATTGTATTTAACCTTTTTTTTTTAAGATAATCGATGAACCTGCACAAACTAGACCTCAAGTCTAGTTTGTCTCCCACTAGTCTCTTAATGTATGCAACGCTAACCCACACATGCAGATATTTGTGCGACACAAGATTGCTATACCATATCTAATAGAAGGCGCCATGTGTAACAACTTGGCCACCGTCTGAAGAACATATCCTCAGGAGGACAAATGTAGTTTACTTAAACTTATCAATTGAACCACATTTAATAAAGTTTGATTCCTTCTATCATAAATGCCAATCAATCGTGGCATTCCAGGAGAGGTCCATCGAGAGAGAATCCCATTCTCTTTTAAATACTCTAAGAACTCCCGCTCGATCCAATCGGAGAATTAATTTTACAACCAATTCGGTTCTCCACTTCAAATCCTAGGATATTCTAAAAGCCCTAGACTTATGAACCCACTCTAGTTTGCATATTTTGTGGCCTGCAGCTCTATATTGTAGTTGTCTCAATGGATGAAACCCAATAGACCGCTGGCAAGAGTGCCTAGTCCTACAAAGAGTTTCTTGATCATTTTTTCTTTCAGACAAGACTCGCGGACTGAAAGATTGTCCAATTCATTTATTTCTAAATTCCTTGAGTCCACCATCTACTTATCCTTATATAAGAAAATGTGATCTAGCCTTACATGCAAAATCTACACGTTTTCTTGATTATCTATTATATGTTGCTTTGAGTAGTCATAATCAAATTACTCAATGTTATAAAGTAATGACAATCATATAAAGAACCTAGCAGATGTGAAAAATCATTCTTCACAAATAAAATCAACTTTTATTAATAAAAAATTGTAAACCAAACAAAATTTTGGTCATGCTAGGTATATAATTGTAGTCCTTCAATTCTACCCTAGCATAATCATTAATAGCTAAGTTGACTAATCTTATAGTTTCTATAGCAACAGCCTAGCCATCGCCCAACCTTAGGACCACCTTGTCTTTGTTTAGCCTTCTACTTCTCTCCATCACATGCAAAACATTGCAGATGTGAGCTTCACAGTAGGTAACCAACCTAAGAAATAGAGTTAGTAGTCACGTTAAGCTCAACAACATACCATGATTCGAAGGGAGCTTTGAACAGTCCCTCTTTAATGCCTTTTTTCTACAGTGATTCAAGCAAATATCATTTTCCCTTCCTTTATGATGAACCACCTTTCTCTTTCCTTTACCCATGACCACCGTGACAACAGGAGTGCTCGAAGTGCCTGCATCGGTATTTGTCTTACCTTCTTCCTCCTCCAGTGCTATACACTCTTCCCTTTCTCTTTTGAGTGTCAAAGCCTCCTCCAACATGGCCATCAGCTTCGATTTTTTAGTTGTCGCCTTTAACTAAAGCAACATATTGATCAGTTCGGGGATGGACTTTGAAATTCCGCTCATGTTGTAGTTTACAATAAAAAAAGTCATAAAAAGGAGAAAGAGACTGAAGAATCACATTGATGTACTTGTCATTATCAAGTTCACTTGAAGGTTCTCAAGTTTTTCCACAAGAAAAACATCTTGATCCCACGCTCTTGCACAGAGGACCCATCAATCATCCTGGTACCGAAGATTGCTTTCATCGCAGCATATCTAATATATACCATTCTGGAACCGCATAAACATCTTGCATGCAAAGCGTCATAAACTTGAGACCATCATGCCTATTGTATCATTTCTAGATCTCATTTTTCATAGATGCTAATAGCTGCAAATCTTTTGGTTGTCCTCATGCCACTTCTCGAACATCAAAATATTTTTCGAGCATAGATCCTTTCAGTAAGGCTCTAAGAAGAAACAAATTTAGAATGAAAGTCTGGTTCTAAAAATTCTAGAATAATTATAAGAATTCACAGCCAGTCGGTATAATTAGTTTTGTCAAATTTATTAGTCGCAATAATTATAGTGAACGAATTTTCAGATATCTACATCATATGTATTGCATAAAATTATTATATTATCATAATATTGAATTAAAGTTAAGACTTGGTCTTTCGTTATTAACTGATCCCACTATTTCTTCAAAAACCCACAACTCTTAAGTGGGGTTTCAAAAAATTATTTTCTAGTGGGTTTGGAGTCCAGAAATGCAATTTTTCATGCCTTGTTTTTATAATTTATACGAAAATTGCTTTGTGGGAGGTAACTATTATAATTCTCATCCAATTAGATTCCCAAGATGTTTTTTCTCTCCTCTTTACGAGATCCCAAGGACTCTAAGCTAATTAAGTTACTTAGTGTTAGACCCGACCCATCAACCAAATGAATATTTCTACTGTCGCCCCTTACGAGTAGTGAGACGGGGAAACATGAGAATATCCCATTTGTTCACAAAAATAGCATAGCTTTTTTCCTTTTCAAATACGCCACGACTCATGAGACCACAAACGGTGGAAGTAGCGTCCACTCTACATTGCTATGGATGAAGGTATTAGATTTAGTCAAACCATTTGACTTTTAATCCATTAATGGGCATAATATTAACTTAGACCATTCAAGTGAGAGTTAATTTTATTTAACGACCCCGACCTCATCATATTAGTATTTTGAAACTTGGGTTAATATAAATATTAAAGGTGCGTGTAGAACACATCACATGCAATAACCTATCCCACCGCTATTCACAAATCCAAATCCTATGAGACTTATTGAGCCTGCAATAGATTAATGGTCTTTCTTAGGGGGGCACTACGCTCTTATAAAATATTTAGACCTATTACACATTGATGGGCTGTTGTAACCCTCTCTTCGTTTCTTTGGGCTCTCCATTGTGGGTTTCATCCAATTGGCTTCCTTGGACTTCCACTCGTCATGCCTTGAGCTTTCTTTGCATTTATTCAAAATAAATCCTGACATCTAGACTACTCTTAGTACAACTAAAATAGAAACCCCAATCAATAGTTGGGGAGTACAAATAAAGGATGGAGAAATACTTTTTATTCCAAGACTTGAAACAAAATGAGAGACTAAAACAAAGAGGCACATAGACCTCATCTAATAAAAATAAATAAACCAACAAACATGTCTAATGGGATTTGTGATTATCCTCAATTGTTTAACAAATAAACTATAAAGCACATGTAACGTCAAAAACTAAACATGCCAAACATACATCCAATATATAAACATTGATACCCAATATCACAGATAAAACACGAGTTTTATATGTAGAAAACGCATATTAATAACAAACTTAATATTATATATAAAAGACATACATCTAATGTATATATATTTGTTTAGTCTGGAAAGTATTTTCAAATTAATCTATAATAACAAAATTGTGAAGGCTACCCGCGGCCATGCCCGCTGGCCGGCAGGCAAGCCAGCAGGCTCACAAGCAGTAGCCAATTGTCCATCCACTGGCCAGTGACGGCCCAATGGGCTGGCAACAACGATGGTTGTTGCTATTATACATAAACCCTAATCTTTTTTCTCTGTAATTTAAAACTAAAACTGAAAATTACTAAAAAATTCAAGTTTCAGAAATTCATGTATATAAAAAAATAAAATTCAAAATTAAATATGTAATTCTAAATATACAATCATGCTTTCAAAGAAAAATTGAAAACGAAAATTTATTTAATAAGATATGTTATACCATAATGCACATATACCAAATCAGGCTCTGATATTATTTTAAAAAAAATGGTACGACTCAAGAAAGCGTGAGACGCAATAAAAGAAAAAAATAAATCAAATTTATTTGGAACAAATGGGTGTTCCCTTTAATCTCTCTTAGGTGTCCGGTACTTTAGAACGCAAAAAAAAATATAAACATACATTAAACGTGGCTTAGGTAATCATCGAAAAGGTGCAGAAATCTAATAATGGAATTATACCTTTTCGTTTTTGTATTTTGACTTCTACTATGAGCATTTGTTCCTTCTCTGGATCTCCGTCGTATGTAAGGATCAACTTAGATCCCCTTTACGCACGTCCACACCACACACCACACACCACACACCACACACCATACACCAAACGAAGAATTCCCAATCCTACTCCAAGATGGTATGGGATCTCAAAACAGAATCTAATTTTGTTGGAAAAAATGAATTTGAGTAAAGCTATTAGTTAGTGTGTCGATCAGATCTAGTTTTGTTTTTCACTAAAATTAGTTCAAGAAGAACAATGATGGAGAGTGTAGGGAGAGAGAGTGGGCAAGATTGAGAGGGGTTTGCAAGAGAGTGAAAATTCAATTTTCATCAACCTTCTTTATTTCTAAGATAAGACATATAAAATGTAAAATTAATACATATTTAGTCTGTATCAAACACAAATGGCAGAGTGGAGCTCTCCTAGAGACCTCACTTGGTCTCTATCTCTTCAAGGAGGAGTCTCCTCCTTGACTTTGATTACGTCAAATTCTGCCAGTTAGATTTAAGGTGGATCAGGTTTGTTTTAATTAACTACTTAACTAATTCAAGCCCAATACAGGTCTATTGGACATTTTAAATTAATCTAATTTTCATCAGTCTATTTAATCCAATTAAATAAGCTTAAGCCTAATCGATTCAATTATTTAATTAGAACAAGCCCAATTAAATTAATCAATTAACTTAATTGTGCTAAGACCAAATTTAAATCAATTCAATTAATTAAATTTTTGGTCATCCATGAAATGAACCTTCCCATTAAATGATCCAAACATTCATTTCTCTAAGATCACTTAATCTAATTAAATTAATTTATTTCTTTTAAAATTAATTTTAAATTAATTCTACTACTTAAGTAGTGATTTGTGTGCGACTTTTTATGTTCATCCTCAAATAGATTTGGATTTGTATCCAACACAATTAATTAACTAAATCTAACTTGATTAATTGCTTTTTACTAACCTTAATCTAGAAGCGCATGTGGTCATGGGTGGACGTATAGCAATGGTCTATGGCACTGAAGATTATATAAATAAGACGTAAATATTTAGTTTCCTAAGTACCGACTCCCTATTCAATCAGTTACTGTGGCCACATACTTAAAGAGCTTTAAATGCATCTCATTTACTAACAGGTGATGGATTCTATCATGGAATCCACCATCTTCACTACATGCTCTAACTTACCACATCAAATACACGATCATCTCTCGCTAGACCTGAGATACAGCTATCATATGCATGTGACTGTCATGATTCCTCAAGTTCGAGAACTAATCCCATACAATCGGAGTCGAGGAATACCAGTGATATCGACCAAGCCTCAAAAGCTTCCATATAATGACTCATTGCAAGTTAGTTCAGTCAGCTTGATAATCTTGTCAACCACCTACTAAAGTTGCATAGACATTCAACGTATATCATCGAGAAACATGACACTCATATAATAATTGCAACACTTGGTGCAAATCTCAATAGGGCTCTCTATGCCCTGTGTCGAAGTTCTCGCTTTGGAACATTTCAAATCTAAACTCTCAAAAGTTAGTTTCGTAGCTGACATCCAATCTCCAACCCAGCTACATGGGTTGTCCATTTGTTTTGTGGACTTTGTTGTGATGTTAAAAACAACATAACATAAATAGTAAGCGCAACAAACACATATTCTAAAACGAATACTTACTTCACTCATCAAATTCAACATTACATTACCAAGAAATTGATAAATAGATTACAAATCCGACAATCAAATTGACTTTTTAATCACCCATTCTGACAATAAAAGATACAATTAAAATTGAAAATATGTCGAATTGAATTAAATATATTATTATTTGAACTTGTTAGAATTACTATCAACTTTAGAAAATTGTGTTCAAACTTAATTTGATATAAAATTAATTGGTAAAAACTATTATGTAATTAAGTAAATTAATCTCACATATTTATAAAACTTACGATTAAATTTATAATCTTTTAATTATGACACATCAATTCAATCGCTTAAACCTGACATTCTTGTTAATAAAAAATGAATTAAGAACAATTATTATTCATTTATTTTCCTTCTAAAAAAACTTTAGAATCCCTTCAATACGAGTAGGATTTCAATAAAATCCGAAATAGGAAATATCACGGGATATTTTTAGATAGTTACTTTCGTTGTTGATTCTAAAAATATCCTTACTTTCATTCTTGATTCTATTAGACATTCAATATATTTTAAGTTAGTGAATGCTACTGATGAGTAACATCAACAACACTCCCAACTTAGAAATCTAAATCCAAACATACCCTTCCCAAAACAAATAGACAAAAACCAAAAAAAGAAAAGAACAAAAGGGGAAAAGGGGCAAAGGGCAAAAGAAAAAGGGGCAAAAAGATAAAAAAGGAAAGAAAAGGGGAGATTTTCATAAATAATCCAAAAATATTGTACGCGTTTCCATCTCTTTGTGTAGTAGTACTCTGTGTAGCACAACACTTCCGCACACAAATACAAAAGGCAGCTCAAAACCAGTGGTCTTTATGTTGTAATACACAGTCTATATAAGTGTGTTTGGGTATATATACATATGCACACACTCTATCCATCTCCTGCTGTAGGAAAGATAGTGTAAACGGAGTACGGCGTAAAGTCTCATCCCGCTGCTTTTCTGAGATTTATCAGTGTTACGAGGGGTTAGAGTGACTGTAGAGTGGGAGGAGTGGGTTCTTGAATGAAGGGATAATGTGAAATGGTGAAACTGAATCTGGGTAGGGATTGATTCTTTTTATTTAATTTTTAATTGTTTTATAGATCTCGGTAATTGGGGTTTCTAGATCTGGGGTTCGTATTTTGAATCTGGGTTTTCTCTCAATGGCGACGGCTTTTCCTCTGCCCGTCACTGCTGCCCAGGTACATCTTTTTTCTCTCTCTGGACCCGTGGATTTCATGTTCGTATGTGTTATGTACTTGTGTGGGTTCTTGCATACTGTGTAGTGGTTTTGGTTGGATATGTGTTGTTAACAGCAAAAGCATTTGCGACTATTTTAAGTAGTGTACAACTTAGAAAGCGGGTGATGCAAGAACCCATTTTCGTGTCTAGCTTTTAGTGTTCTTGTTCGTCATTCCTCCAGTAGATACGTGTGGTATCCATGAATACCCTGTAGTTTTGTGTTTTTTATCTGAGCATGCACTATAATCTTGATGAATATACAGTCTAAGACGTTGTATAGCTGAAGTTCTGGGTTTTGCTCAGGCAGTTAATAGGAAAATTCTGCTAATGAGTAGAATCTTGTGGGCATGCTATCAATGGTATTTATGAATGCGGCTATGGGTTTTACTGATAAATGTCATTTGGCTCTGTAACACAGAGAAGATGCATATAAAGCTGTTGTAGATATGAATTGATTTCACCTTAGGTGGCTCTATTGTGGGAACTTTTTTTGTTTCTACTATCTACGACAGAGTAAAATGCCGGATTTCAGTTATAGATTTTCTTAAAATAGCTCGTGCATTTATATCATTAATGGTTTTTATCTATTGATTCATATGGTAGTTTGTTGTTTGATCTCTCCTTGTTTGACAATGTGTTCTTTCACACACAAGTAAGCACAATATATAGAAGAGGGAAATGGTGCCCTCCAGTGGATTTTTTTCATTTGTTTAGTATTCTGTTTAAGTGTTTATCCACTTTCCAATCCCTTATGGAAACAGAAGATGCTAACCTGAGATTATGAAGTACAATGACATAAATTTTCTGCATGATGATTGTTGTTCATAATCCCTTTATTTCTTTCAGGTAGGGACATACTTTGTCGGGCAATATTATCAGATGCTACAGAACCAGCCGGATTTTATACACCAGTTTTACAGTGATGCCAGCACCATGCTTCGGATTGATGGAAACACGAGAGAAACTGCAACCGCTATGCTGGTATCTTTATGAACCTGATATTATGTGCATGAATGAGTTACAAAATTGAAGCAAGAATTAGTATTGATGGATGTGCGCATTACACTAAAGCAGAAAGCTATCTAGCTGATCACTGGTATTAGAAAAGTAATTAAAGAAGAGTTTTACTTGGAATTGTATCCCAATTAATGTACTGAAGCTGTCTATATATTTAACATTATGTGATTCTTTTTAAGTTTGTTTTGCGATGGGGTTACTCTATTCCTGGCCGTTGATAGATTATATTGGAATAGTTTATTTATATTTTCAAATGATTAATGTTTACTCAGTACTAACTCTAAATTGTTATGAAGCATTCATCCTGACCCAAATGTTATGATATATGTAATCTGACTCTCATATGATTCTCATCTAATCAATGTTCGTCTCAGTTGTGGTTCCCATCTTTCATCATAAGTGGCATTAGTGCACTGACACTTAAAAAAGGCACCTCATGCATTTATGAACTGGCGTCGGGCATGACACAGCAGTTATTCAAGCTGGAATTGGCATTGGATGTGCGTAGAAATTAAAGAAAGAAAGAAAGAAACCAACATGACTCCAACATAGCTAATGGCATCTGAGATATGTTTCAGACGCCTTTATTCATATTTTAAAGATTTTAGGTGTTGGTAAAAAATAACAGCTAAAAATCCCTAAAACTAATTAAAAAATGGTTTGACTCTTCGTGAAACTTTCTTTTACTAAGACAAACCAATTCTTTTTCCATATTTCACCATAGTCCAGAAATCACAGTAGTGGATACTCGAGATATCACTGGCATAAGCATTTCGTCCTTTTATTCATGCTATTGTCTTGATAACTATTATGTGCATATATGCATCTATGCATATTGGGCAGGCGCGCAACGGAATGTTCTATGTCATGTCTTAAACCTTTTAAGATTTGTTTTATTTTGTATCCACACATCACAATAAAAGGTTACAGTCTTTTGGCTGACAATAACCTCGTGTCCTTGCCATTCTGTATATGAAGCTGATAAGATCCTGTATGGCTCTTGATCTTGAAGGTTATTTTAGTTTGCATATGCGCTAATACTTTGTTTCCTTTATCCAATTGCAATTTGAAAATTAGTAAAAAGTAATTGATCATTTTCTTTTTTTCACATGGGTCACATGATATACTTGTTCCCTTTTTTAGTGCATAATTTAAAGTGATTTTCATGTAACTTGTTCTCCTCACTCTAGATAATGATGGGACCTATGTTAAGTTCTTCTCTAAATCTTTGCAGCAAATCCACCAACTTGTCATGTCACTTAATTATACGGGGATAGAGATTAAGACCGCACACTCTTTAGAATCTTGGAATGGTGGAGTTCTTGTGATGGTCTCTGGTTCTGTGCATGCAAAGGATTTCAATGGGAGGAAGAAGTTCATTGAGACCTTCTTCCTTGCACCTCAGGAGAAAGGTTACTTCGTTCTTAATGATATTTTCCATTATGTTGATGAAGAACAAATTCTGCAGCATCCAATTGCCTATTTATCTCAGAGCAATATTGATTCCAAGCTCCATTCTTCGGCTACAGTCCGGGAACAAGGTTGATTCTTTCATTCTGATTCTTTTGGAAAACATAATTATTTTCACTTGAATCTTTAACTTATTGAAATTATTGTTTAGCATGAAGTGAAGAAGAAACCTAATTGAAATTTGTTTCAGTCTCATTGGGAATGGTTGAAGATGAGAGCAGGACAGGTGGTGTGATGCTCAAGTACTTTCTTAGGTAGTTGGGATGAAAATATATATATGTATATACATATATTGACTATATTAACATTAGATTTATAGTTTGAAAATTAAATTAGGACCTTAAAAAGCATGAAGCTCTAAGCTGCTTCCTGAACAGAGTACAACTTTTAAAGGTCAAATTCAGTATTTCAGTGTATTGAAAGTGGTAGAATGATACCTTGGGTTTCTTTTGGTTTTATACATCTAAATTCATACGTATGCATAGACGCACAGAAGTAGCTTCTGATAAAATAAAGAAGCCAAGACCCAGATTTCAGTGTGATGTTTCTTTTCTTTTTTTATTGGGAATTGTTCTTTCTCTTTGGAATTCAAGAGAAACCTCACAGCGGTAGAGTTTATGCATGCCAGATATAATCTAATACTACATTTTATTCACTAAATTCTTCTGTCTCTATCTTTTATTGTTTCTAGGTTTACAATAAATCATATTTATCCCCAAATATGTTATTTATTTATTATTTGATTCATATGTGTGCGCAAATAAATCAGAAATATACATTGATTTATTTTATTATTAATCTGTTGAATTGAGTATTAATGTTGTTATGTCAATGCTAACCCCAGTTTACCTTTCCACATAGATATAACTCAGAATTTGATTACTGGAGAAAATACAAAGAGAATTGCTGATCTAGGTTTTATGTATATATATGGCTACTTTTGCAGTATCCAACTATATGTTGGGTGCAGATGTCCAGCCTAGGGAGTTTCCGGCTTCTGCAAAGATTGAAGATGATGGTCCAGTAAATAACTATAACTATCGTGAGGAACAGATAGCGCAGGTTCCTGAAACAGAAAACATACTGGATGATAAGTTCGTGCAGTCAAATGGTTCACTTCAGGGAACTATGAACTCTTTACCTGACAATTTGTCTTCTCCCATTGAAGAACCTGTCTCGGAGCCACAAAAGCATACTTATGCTTCCATAGTATGTAATCACATCTAAGTCTTACACTTTTTGCAATGTACACTGCACTTTCATCCATGGATTTGCTCAGATGGGTGTAAACTCTTAATATCATTGATTATTATTGGAAGTTACAGGTCGCTAAAGGACAATCTTCTCCAGCAGTGCCCTCTCAGTCCTCCTCTCACAAGCCTGCCGCCCCTTCAGAGTGGCAGCATATACCTGAAACCCCTGGTCAGCCATCAGTTGCTCCATCAAACACAACGGAGAGGTCTGTGATTGAAACGCTAGAAGAAACGTCTGCTTTGGAAGATGAAGGTGACTTTTTCCTATTATACTGTCATCATTTTTCTATTTTCTGATGCATTAGGCTGTACTGGAGTTCCTAAGTGATTTTTTTCTACAGCAACATATTAGTTCACGACCTAATTCTGTATTGCAATTAATTCATCTTCTGCAGTTGAAGTCAAGTCCGTGTATGTAAGAAATGTTCCGACCACAATGGCAGCTTCTGAAATTGGGGAGGAATTCAAGAAGTTTGGTAAATTAAAGCCTGATGGTGTGGCCATTAGAACCAGGAAGGTTTGGTTTCTGACCTGCTCGATCTCCTTTTACTTCTTTTTCAGTTAAATTCTGAAATTTGACATGTTAAATTTCTGCAGGATATAGATGTATGCTATGCGTTTGTTGAATTTGAAGATGTCTCTGGAGTGCAGAATGCAATTAAGGTTTGACCATTGTAGTTGAGAATTAGTCTTTGAGATATATATATATATATATATATATATATATATATGTGTGTGTGTGTGTGTGTGTGTGTGTTTGTGTGTGTATTTTTTAGAAATTCTAAAAACAAACCATAAACATATGCAGATTAGTGGGTTGAGGTTTAAGGTTTTCAATTGAATTTCTTTACACCCTTATGATAGCAAGTAGGATTCGTTTCCTTGTCACATTGTATGAAATACAAACTACTGTTCCCGAAAAGAGATCATTTATGACATCTTAATTGAATGGGAAAGGACATCATTGACCATTATTGAACAGTTGTCTGCTTCCTTTTTCTCATATTGAACTTCAATCTGGTAGTAGCACATTGTTTGGCCTCTATTTTGGAGTGGGAGAGGTGGTCCTTTTGCAATTAGATCATAGTTCTCTGGAATCTCCAGATAAATAGGGTTACTCGCTGGTCCGAATCACCCATCACAGATGGATAATCTATTCTATTGAACAAGTTTATTGCTGGGTACACAAGAATTCTGATGAATTTCTTAACACTGCATTTCACTACCATTTAGCCCTTATGCTACGTTGTTTCCATATAGGCATCCATGGTTCAGATTGGCGGACACCAACTCTATATTGAAGGCGGAGACCGAACAGAAATAACTCCATTCGAGGGGGAAGTATGTATTTACTCTCTTCTAATCCAAATTTTACCTGGGATTTGAAATCTTTGCTATTGGTGTTTGATGCACACGCATTCCTTTTCAAGGCCTTGAAATGTGTCAGATCTGGATGGTATTCTCTAGCTAAAAGATACATGTGGAAGGGTCAAATAACTGGATATTAAAAGGACAAAAGTTATGTCTGTATACTATGCTAAAGCGATGTTCCGAACAATTTTTGGTTTGTTCCTCTTCTTTTTTCCTTTTTCCTATGCTTCCCGGAGATTAACCCTGAAAGAATTTCTCAAATATAAGTTTGTCGTTCGTGAAACAGTCAAGTACATAGCAGCTGACTGTTGACATTCATTATCACAGTGTTGAGACCACCCAAGGCCGGCTAAAATTTGAGAATTTGTGTTGCATCTAAGAAATCTTCAATAGCAAGACATTGTAGTGGATGACATTTCTTCTTCACATATAATCTGTTCTTAAGTTATTTAGACAAGTACTTGGATTGGACTTAGCTGGAGTCTCTGTACCAAAAGTAAAATAAAAGAACAGGATAGGTTGCTTATCACATATTTGCTTGTGATGATCACCAGGAGATATGGTTAAATTCTTTCATGGCTAACTTGTTCTGAACAGGAGCAAGAGGTAGAGCAGGGTAAGCTACCAGATGGATGGGACAAGAGGACGCTTCGGTGGTCGTGGTTTTGGCAGGGTGAGCAATCAAGACGGGCTCGACCGTGATTACAACAGACCAAGGGGGAACGGTTTCTACAGGCAAGCTCCTCGACTGGAACGGCCATACTCAGCCAACCAGCAAGGATCGAGAAACGGGCAAATCTCATCAGAATGAGTTGCCACTTTGAAGCTTGAAGGAGAATAGAAGGTCTTGGGAAACTAATTTCGGAATATCACATTCACTATTATATTTATCACCTTTTCTTCTTTTTTGGTCATTTACAAAATTTAAGAAGCAAATTTATTAGGTCTGGTGGAAGGTATCATGGCAATATTTTCGTTTGTTGCTATCCATTTTTTATTTTTTTGTCACTAATGAAATGGGTTCTCTCGAGGATTCTTTTTCCTGATATGCTGCCAGTAAACAAGTTATATTTGTATTTATGGTAACTCAGCCTTTTCTAGACCAACTTCTGAAATTGGACTTTTCTCATCAATCTTTCTTCCCTTTTGGGCACCACTGCCACTGCCACTGTAACTGTAATGAGAAAAATTACTAATTACCTTTTACTATAAAATGGTATCGTATTTATACAAATCAGATATAATTTTAGTGATAATTACACTCTCTAGTATTGTTTGGTGCAACTATATGAGGATCTTATGTGGTTTAAAAAATTATATTTAGGATTTTTGAAATTTAATTTAAACAAGGTAACTCGTTAGTAAAATTCATTGAATTTATTAATATTGATAAAAAAAAAATTGAATGAAATTGATTTTTATTTTTAATTGATTTATTATTGTTTTATTGTAGGTTAAATAATTTTTTTGTGACTAAACTACCTTCGTAATGATTAAAATATGCTTCTTCACATGCATTAAGGTGTGAAACTATATAAGGGCAAGGGTAAATTACATGAACACTCCCTGAAGTTTGACATAATTACAAATACATTTCTATTATATTAAAATTACATTTACTCTCCTTGAGGTTTGTTCCATCTTATATTTAACTCTATCTGTGCATGTTATTCCCAAAATACTCCTGATAAAAAATTGACTATGATTTGGCCAATTTTTCATACTAAAATGCCCTTTGGACCAATTTGTAATATTTTAAAATATTGAGGAGGTTAAATGTTATGATACCACATACTTTGTACTTAAATTTAACATTTTTTTGGTAAAGTAGCCTTTTTTGTTCATTATATATTGCGGGATTATCTTAATATTATGAAGAATTACATCCACACCATTGATGTTTAGTATAACTACGAATACATCCTTATTAGACAGAAAATTACATTTGTTCTCCTAATGAAATTTTGGTTAAGGAGGCTTTAGTCTTTTTAAAATTAACTTTTTCTTTTTTTGCCAGATAAATGAAGGATGTCTTTGTATTTGTACACTTTCTTTTTTGCAAGCATTGTAATGTTTTACAAACCTCGAGGAGGAAAAATGTAATTTTCTATCTAACAAGGATGTATATATAATTATATTAAAATCTCGGGGTGTGGATGTAATTCACTCTAATATATAAGATATTTCCCACAATATTTAATGAACAAAAACAACTAGTTTAGCCAAAAAAAAATATTGAATTTAAGTACAAAGTATGTAAGATCATAACATTTAACCCCCTCAATATTTTAAAATATTACAATTTGGTCCAAAGACCATTTTCATCTAAAAAGATGGTCAAATCATAGTCAAATTTTTTATCAGGAGTATTTTGAAAATAACATGTGCCAGTGAAGTTAAATATAAGACGGAATAAACCTCAAGGAGGGTAAATTTTTGATCTAACAAGAATGTATTAATAATTATGTCAAACCTCAAGGGTGTTGATGTAATTTACCAAAAATTAAATTATAAAAAAAATTATTCAACCTACTGTAAATTAATAATAAATTAATCAGGAAAAATATTGATTTTTTTCTGATTTTATTGTTAATATTATCAAATTTCATGAATTTTGATTAATGAAGTAACTTATTTGATAGACGAAAGCAATTTTTAGGAGTACTAGACGTCATTTTTCAAACTATTGAAGGTTTGTGTAATTATACCAAACCTCAAGAGAAGGGGGTATAATTATCTCATAATTATCTCCACATAAATGATCATAATATGTAAATATTATTTTTGTAATAGAAGATTAAAACAAGGATAACCCATTATGATAGAGAAGCAACATATCAGACCTCATCACATATGCCAATATAGTCTATGTATACCTCAGCGCTCTAGAGCTGCTTTTATAATTGAAGAAGCACATGTCCAAGTATCAGAAATAAAATACCAATAACTATAATTATTTATTAAGGTAAATTACAATAGCACTTCATTTGCAAAAGTTACAAATTACGTACATTAATGTTATAGTTATAACTACAAATACACCCTTATTTAATAAAGAAACTTCACCCAGACACCCCATGGCCTTGGGGTAGGCATATACGTTCACAACAGTAACATCCCCTGAGTTCATGTGCTCCAAGATAGTATCTTCTCATCTGCATATGTTACCCAATTTCAACACGATTTCACCTAGTTGAACTAAAGATAACTTCTGCAGAGGATCTTAGAACCTGTCTCCAATGCCACAATCTGGGGTAGCCTTGGACTCGCAGGGGAATCACAAGCCTAGGTACAACGACGAGTTTGTTTCTGGACGAGGAGTTTCATTGGCAATATATATCCACACATGCTGACATTTATAGTAGCAGATTCTAGAAACAAGATAGTAAACTTGACGACAGAATTGAAGGTTGACAAACCAACCTGCAGCAAGTGAGCAAAATTTTTAGAGAACAATTGGAAGAGTATTTGAGCTTTGCCACGGTAATTGTCAAGATCATCACTGTAATGAGAGTTTGATAGTCCTCATTATATCAATGCCACCATCCCCTTTGCCCCCTCCCCCTACCCCTACCCCTCCTTATAGTCTTCCTCAACATGCACAACACATATCTTTTTTCCCCTCATGATTCGTCAACTTCTCTTTGATGGCATCTTCATTTCTAAGCCCTTTACATATGCAATCCACATCATATGCTAAGATGGTTCTATATGCAATATTGATCTTTGGTTGTTATGCATAGATCCACTTATCTGTAATTTTGATCTATACTCAAGATGAGAGGAGGTTGCTGTTGTCTTTGAGTATGTTTTATAGGGTTTGGGAAAATGAGTTTTGGGCTCAGAAAAGCTTTCCAATGTGACGAGTGTTTGGTATTATTTTGCAAGAGGTTCCAAAAGCTTCTGATATTGTTTTTTGAGGTGGGTGGGCATGGGCTGGTTCAAGCCAACTGAAACCTTGTCTCCTTAACACTATGTCCATATTGACCAAACATAGGGAAGAGTCGAAGACCTTCCGAGTTGGTAATAGACTGAACAAGCTTATCGAATTCATTTTCCTTGGAGTGAGCAACCAAGAACCAGAAGAACAAATAGGAGGTTGCAAGTAAATGAACTCCAAATATTGCATAATTCATCTTAATGAGATTTCTCAGGGGCACAAAGATCATGTGCATTTAGAAACTTACTGTTACTATTTCAATGATAGAAAAGGTCTCTATCGGCACCATATGCGCAGAGAGTTTGAGCAACAAGACACAGCAACTCCTAAAACAGTTACAATAATATGTGATGCATGAACTCTAATGGTCATCTCCTACGGATGAAAAATGGACCCGTACTATAAGATAACATGTCATGATAGAAGTAAAACCATTCAAATGGAAGAGTTTGGTGAAATCTCGTCATTTAAGTTGTTGGAGCATTTAAGAACTAGAACACAAGTGTGCAAGTATGTTCGGCAAGCATAGTATAAATTTCAATCAAAATCATCCTACAAATATACAATGCGAATGCCTCAGTGGTAGCATGTCCAGATTCTTTTCTATAGACCCACAAATCTATATTTCTTCAATAAGCAGATCTCAAATTTACAATAAGCTCATTTCCTTGAAATCAAGTTATTGCAGAACAGCAAAAAGGTCACATTAGAATCAATAACTAGACACTGGAGCATAGCTAGCATAGTTGTTAATTGCGCGCCATGGCGCATGGCGCAAGCTAAGTGCCATCTTTTACAAATGGCGCATGGGTTGCATGTTTGAACTCTTTAGTTTTTACTAATACTTATTATTTTGCGATTTCTTTTATGTTATGATGATTAAAATTATTTCTAGTGTTTATATTTACTTATTTGTGCATTATTAATGTTATGTATTAATATATGAAATATATAATTTATTTCTGTACATGGTGCATCGTATGATAAAAATGCGCGCGCCGCGCCGTGCCGTGCGCCATGGCTCCAGGGGACCCTTGCACCATGGCGCGCCCTGCACTATTAACAATTAACAACTATGACTAGGGGCTAGGGATACAGTCTTTGACATGATCGGCTCAAAGATGCACAACACACAACAGCCAAACCAACACCACAAAATCAGTATCTTTCATACTAAAATGTTTGATAAAGCATGAAGCATTACCAGAACAAGCAGCATTCATCAAACTTCAACAGCCTTATCAACTTTTACTTAGCATCATTCTTCTCTTTATCTATAGCAGCATTGGCAGCAGCAACATCTTCATCCAAGAACAAGTCCCAATGCCCATCCCATTTGATAAAGAACTCAGTGTCCTCAAAATACTTGACTCGGTGCACATCCCCTGCTGGAGTGAACAAATAATCCCCAACTCCTAAATCATACTTCTCCCTCTTAGTCAAATTCCACACACATTTACTCCCCTTGGTGACTACCAAATCGTGGCCAAAAGTATGATGATGAGCCGGCTCCACGCTGCCGGCCTTGAACCTCACGATGGCCGATGTGGGCGTCTCCCTCAATATCTTCATTGACCCGCCAGGCATTACATCGACGGGGGTGAATTCCTTATCCTCGCGAGCTTTCGCCAGGGAGCAGATAAAACATGGGGGATCAGCTACAGGAGCATTTTCATTTCCGATTTTGGACATTTCCTGAACAGATTCTTCGAAAAACGCCTGGAGATCCTCGGGCCATGGGTTCGAGCCGGAGGCGGGGCAGGGGGATTTGAAAGGCGTGTTGAGGAAGGTGGTAAGGATCTCCTTCGCGGCTTCCGGCGTCGTAGACATGCCGGAAACAGCAAGGACGTTGCAATTGTTGATGGATCGAGCGTTAAGGGCCTCAGCAGTGGTGAGACACGTGGCGGCGTAGACCCCCGGGAACTTGTTGGCGAAGATGGCGACTCCGACGCCGGTTCCACAGGCCAAGAGGCCCCGGGTTTCGACGGAGGAGTTGCTGTTGGCTGCTTGGCTGACGCGGCGGCCGACTTCTTCGCCAACAGAGTAGTACTTTGAAGTGCCGAGGTCCTCGACTTCGATGTTGAGGGAGCGGAGCTGAGCGACGAGCGTGTCTTTGAGGCTGCTGCCGAAGGCGTCTGCTCCGGCTACGATTTTCAGGGGGCGGGATGCGGCGGAGGTGGGTTCTTGCTTCGCCATGGAAGAGTATCTCTAGTAGTTAGTGAGCTCTTGCAAGAGATAATTATACGTATTTGCAATCTACTGAATCTAAGCATTTGGTCCAGATTCAATGAACCCTTTGGTCTATGATGGGACACCATTGGTTTTCAAATTATCTGATAATTTCACTTTTCATATTCAAAGTTAGTAAAATTCAAATTATTCGTGGAATTTGAAAATTAAACAAGTTAGAAGTCATTAATTTAATTATTAGATTAATTATAATCGAATCAATAACATCATTTTATGTCATAAATAATTATTAATATTTAAAAATAATATTAGATAATAAATAATAATATACTTAACAATCTATCTTTTTTTTTAAAAAAATCATTGTTTTTCTTTAACATTAATACATTAATAATATACAATATAATAAAATAAATTTAAAAATAAACATATATCAAATACTAGAAATAATGTTATACATTTTCTCATTTAACATAAAATAAGATCATACACAAAATTATAAAAATAATCTAACACGAATAAGAAAATTGAACTGAAAAGAGAAATCAAGATTTTTATTTAAAAATAACATAATATAATTAAATTTAACAAAAATTATCCCAATTTAACATAAATAATGCACATTTTTTAGAAATAATTTATTATCCTTTCAAAATTAATATAAGAAAAATTAAAGATTTTATCATTTGATTGTTGAACCGATCGGTTCAATTAAAGCAACTAAAAATAGAACAATTATGAAAGATTAATAATTCATATATATATAGTTGCAAAAAATATAAGACCACCACATTTCTCCTTTTCTAGAGGAACAATTTTGTGCCAAGAGAGAAGAACTAAAACTAGTTAAAACAATAAGTCCACAAATGCCAATACCCATTCCTTTCCCAACCATTCCATTTTATTCACAAACATCAGTCAACTTCTCCTCCTTTTCCATCCCCTGATTTTGATCATGCATGTGCTCTAGACACCCCATTATCCTCTCTCCCTCCCCCCACCCCCCTTCCTCGCCCCCATCTCCTCCAAACCTACCATTCCCTCGTCGTCCTGTCTCCGGACGGCGGGCGGAACAACCGTGCTCGTGCTCGTCCTCCCATCACCACCTTCTGAATCGTGTAGCGACGTTTACGTTCCGGTCCATCGCCCATTATGGCGCCTGCAACGAAACCTTTCCAGCTCCTGGAAATAAACATAATTTCGGCGCAGGATCTGGAGCCCGTTGCCAGGAAAATGCGAACGTACGCCAAGGCGTGGGTGCATCCGACCAGGAAGCTTTCTTCGTGCACCGACAAGGAGGGGAACAATAACCCTACATGGAATGATAAGTTTGTTTTCAGGGTGGAAGAGGAGTTTCTCAGAGAAGATAGCTCCGCGGTCATGATTGAGATCTATTCGGCGCATTGGTTACGCGATGTTCTTGTTGGCACGGTTCGTGTGCTCGTCGGCAACCTTGTCCCCCCGCCTGTCTGGACCCGTCAGAACAACTCGCATTACATGGGCATGCGCTTCGTTGCACTTCAGGTTATGTTTCTTGATCGAATTCGAAAAGAGGGACATGCATGCATGCATGATTTTCTTTTCTCCTTTTATTTTTTGTTGATTTGTTTATTGTTTTCTGGTTTCGTGCAAGTGTATGTAAATTCGTTGTCATCATGGTCTTTGATTCTTGGTTGCATGCAAAATCTTGGAAGATTTAAGATCTAATCGATGTTTGTGGAAGTATTATTTCAATCTCAACCAATCAAGAAGAGGGATTTTATGTTAAATGAATTAGCTAAATTTGAATATTAATGTTATGTGAAATTGATTTTATTAAAATTGTTGATGTGTATATATAAACAAACATGCATGCAGACACACACGTATAATCGAGCTTTATTTATTTGTCAAATTACATTATACAATCAAAGCATGCATGAAATAACTCTTGTTGCAGCTGATGTTTGATTCGAATTCGTTCTAGCAATCAATCAAAGATTGCCATGTGATCATGTACATTTGAATCCGATCGGTTTCTCACATCTAAACTCGATAATCGGATCCATGATTCAGGTACGTCGTCCGTCAGGGCGTCCACAGGGAATACTAAACGTAGGTGTGGCCTTACTTGACGGATCTATGAGGAGCATGCCGTTGTACAGACAACTAAGCAGTTCAGCTGTCGGATACCGTGATCTGATGCAGCATCCACCAGCTCATCTGCAGGACAACAACAACAACAAAGATCAGCAGCAGGCTCCTGCTCTGAAGCCTATACTGCGCAGGTCAAGAAGCGAACGTAGCGAACGTCTGATATTCGATGACTTTTCCCCCAGGAGTTCAATGGTTGGGGTGCCAACACAGATGGGAACTAAAGAAGGTAGTTCCATTCTCACCGTCGCAGAATCTGTTGATCCATTTAAAGGGGGGAAAAAGAAAGGCAAGGCTAGTTCAGTGATCAATGGAGTAGAGCTCCGAGAGAAGCCGAAGCAAAAGGGCAAGAAGGGCAAGGCAAGTTCAGTGGTGAGCGACTCGATTGTGAGCAAAGGGTCGTCGAGCTTTTACAAGAACGATGCACGTAATTTAAAGAATAAAAACACAGTAAATGAGGGTAAAGACAACAGGGGTGATAAAAAACTTGGCTCTCCTGAAAAAGCTAAGGTGGTTGATGAGAAATCAGTTGGAATTAAGGGTGTCCTGAATTCGGATTCACCCAAAGACAAGGTTGTAATACCAGCCATTTTGAAGCCTAATACTGCACAAAAGGGGTTTGTGCCAATAGGGAAGCCAGTGATTGGGGCCCCCTTCAAAGGTAACTCAATTGTGTCCGACTCCGAGGTTGGGCCGTCACCGTCTGAGGTGGCGGCCGCATTGGCTCAAAGGAGATATCTTCAAGATGACAATCAAAGCTCTGTCTTGGATGGTTGGAGCTTGGATGAGAGTGTTGAAGGGCTTAGGTCAAAGCTAGAGAGGTGGCGAACCGAGCTACCGCCATTGTATGATAATGGCTTCTCAACAAGCAGCTACAAGTCATCAGGTGGCCAACATGGCCGTAGGCACAGCGATGGTGGAAGCGGCTTGTTCTCATGCTTCGGCAACATATGTGGATACGAGTGCCAATGCATCTGCGGTAAGCCTCCCGGGAAACGGAACCAATCTAGGTTCGCTGCATCATCTGTTGGCTCCCCAGGTCGATCAATACTTTGAGAACGAATCGTTAAACTTATGAAACCACGTCTACAACGTTTTTCGCTCTATGTCTTGCTAATTATATGCTAAGGGGTGCTTAATATCCGACAACATACGTACTATTAATCTTGACAACGGGGTTTTTTTCATCGGCATTTGGTATTTCATTTGGTGATTAATGACGGAAATGATCATCGATCATCAAGGACATGCACCGATTGAAGTTTAGAGGTTTTTGAGTATACGAGGTATTATTATAAGTGAAGGTTGTTCGAACAAGTTCATAACTAGGCCGGTCTTCCCTCAATTAGTTATTTGTTTTGCTTAATTTTCCCTTAATTCATACATTCTATGTTATTTTAGTGTAAATTGTAAGTTAATTTCTTGAATCCTTTCATTTTAACCTTTTAATATGCACTCTTTTGTTCATGCCACATTTTGTTACCCCAATTTGAATTTTTATTGTAAATGGTATAAATTAATTACATATTATATTATTGCATCATAATATATATATACACACATATTATGTATATAATATTTTCTAAAGTATGTAGATGATGTAGTTCTTATTCATGTGATATTCAGTTGTATATATTAAATGGGATACGGAATGAATATTTTGCAGTAGATCAATATCTTATGAATAAACAAAAATATGAAATCATATGTAAGATGAGAAAAGGGGAATAAGCTAAATAAGTGTTAGAATTTTGGTGGCCAATTAGGTTTTCAACCATTTGTAAATTAATGCTGCGAGAGTCACTATTAAGTTATTTATTCTATGGATCATTACATTTACACCTTTAATTTATAATTATTAAAACAAATCATTTCTATCTTTTGAATAATTATACAAACAGTCAAAAATCCACAAAAAATGTCAACATCATTTACACAAATCATCCCTACTTTTTTTAAAAATTACACGTACATCCCCCAAAAAACGTCTGCATCATTACACAAACTACCCCTACTTTTTGACTGTCAGAAGTGTTTTATGTAATTGTGTACAAGGCAAGAATAATTTATGTAAATAAATCATAGGTTAGGGTGTAAATATAATTATTCTATTGTGTGCTTTCCCCTTTTGAAACATGGGAACAGAGTTCAAACAAACAAATGAAAGGATTAAACCGTAACATGGGTATTGCAGGAAACCAGCAGATCATGAAAACTACATCAAGGAATCTGAGATTGATGAAAAATGTTTACTAATTTAGTACAAATGAGAATGAAGCAACTGCCATCCTCAATGTTGAACAAGTACTAGTTCATTATTTCATTGGCATCCTCTACTGTAATATTATTACAAATTCGGAAGGAAGTCGGGTGTTCTTCTTCGGTGAAAGCTTTTAACAGACCACAACATACATATGCATCAGTGAACATGGGGTTCGTCAACTCCAGAATCACGACATATATTGAAGAAGTAGCATACACAATCACGACAGTCGCTGGCGAAAAACTTACTGCAAAAACTCCCTTGGATCAGTGACAAAACCGGTCAATGCAGATGCTGCAGCTGTGTATGGAGAAGCTAGATAGATCTGCCCTTCTTTGTGGCCCATACGACCAGGGAAGTTGCGATTTGTGGTTGAAACACAGACCTGCATTGTCATCAAAATCAAGCAGTCAATAGCTCTCGTAGAATGAAAAAGAGTCGTCAATCTCATCTCACAGGCTAGAGAGATTAAAGCTACATGAAAACATAGTAGAGATCCATAAAGCTGCCAGTATGTGGATCTTTTTAATGAATAACAAAGAGTTGCTTGAAGAAATTGCACAAACTTGCATGGGCTACATTAATTTAATGCAGTGCCTAAAATGGGGTCTGGCTACTTCATACTTATGATCATAGCATTGAAAAGAAATGACAAACTTTTAGGATATATCGCTAAGGCTGTGAAAGTTAGTGATTTTCGATAAGTTCATACAGAATAAAAAGCTGTAAGGAACCGGTACTTTGAAAGTCTATGCTTATCATATCGGATACCCGTATGGCACTGTCAGCCATGACAAGTCTTTCGCACAGTGTCCAACATGACCAGTGGTGTGTTCATAACTAAAAATAATTTTGAGACGGACGCATCTACGCATTTCAAAGGCGTGATACACATTTTCGTAGCATGTTAGACATTTTTTTGGATCCGATGAATTTCATCTTGTGTTTTATAAAAAAAAAATATAGATAGTAAAAACTAATATAAATTTTTTTTAAAAAAAAGTAGTGATGCTAAATTTACTTTTACTATCTTTACATTTCTTTATATGTGTGTGTGCGTGCATGTTATTCACATAGCTACTTACATAATATGCAAGCGTTCATATGTTACCGACAACTGTGTTGGAGCAATATCCTCAACTTTTAAAGAATTACCATGTCCATTATCCATATCGTGTCACTTCAAATGTCCGTGCATTACTCCGAATTGAGTGTTTGCCTTCCCCCCTCCCTCTCTCTCTCAACGGATCAAGTGTATTTTAAAGCAAGATCCTGAATAGTAATGATTTTTTTTCTAAATTCAAATAAACCACCTTATCCGCTGTTGCCTCTTAAAGTCAACAGGCTAAGCACCCAAAAGATATTTAACATATCTGATTGCAAACAGATTCGTCCCACATACACAGAACACCATAACGACTAGCATAACGTTGTCACATGAAACAAAGTTTCACACACACAAGCATTTTCTTCAGATTACTTTAAGAATGAAAGAAAAGGTTCCTTCTAATTCTTTTCTCCAATCAAATTCAACCACAAGTCGACTCTTATGCAACATTGAACACAATTTTCTCACAACAGAACCATGTCAAAATGAGAAACAGCATAACTTGCCTGAGGTTCATTCATGCGAGCATAAGTGTCTCTTGGTCCTCCTAAACAAGCACCGCAATTGGGACTCGCTGGTGTATCACAACCAGCTTCCTCAAAAATCTGCGAGCAAGTTTTTCCGCCAGATCCCGGGACTGGAATGCTATATATATCCATCCACACCTGAAAAAGCACATATCATTCACACAATAAACCAGAATCTTCTACGTTTAATTTGTTCCAAACTACATCAAACAGTAAACATCTAGTAGCACTTGACCAGAGTATACCTTTTGTGTAGCAGGAACAAGGAATGTTGGGACTTTCACCTTTTTCCCCTGTTGATAATCAGATTGGAGTTATTTGAGACAGAAAATGAAACTGAAACTGCAACTTTAGTTGGGCTGGAGTTCTGATGTTTTAGACTCAAACCGTACAAATACTTTCTAACTAAATGACTTCGTTTGCAAACTTCATTACATACTAGTGATTCAAACACCCTCAATGCGTGTGCATGCTTAAATTTTATTTATATTATTTAATTGAAAGAAAAAGAAGAAAGATAGGCTTAATAGTAAACCAAAACTAACAAAACGAATTAACTTTAAATGTATATAAATAAAAATATCAATAAAAAATGTTAGCTGTGGAAGAAGTAAAAATAGTTAGGCGCATTTTAGACAACCCATATTCTGCCAACCATGCTAGTTGCCTTAAGGGTCTCTCCCTTAATAAATAGTACAAATTAATGACCTAAATACTCAATCAATTAAAAATTTACAAATCTTAACATGTCTTATTGTTTGAAGAGTGACATCCAGAAGACCAAATTATATATAATATACACCGTCAGAAGTTTCATTCCCCCAAGAATGGTATCAGCATTAAATGGTGCCAGCCTTTGTACTCCAGAAATTAAACTTAAAGTGTATCGATGGACTAAACAGAGCAAACATGCATAGTGTATAAGTAGATGCTTATTAAAATACTAAAAATCCTTAAACAGATCATCTTAGTTGTAGTAGTCAGTGAAATTGCACTGGTTGTTTGCAAGGACTCTTCAGGTTTCATTTGTCATCTGAGGTGCAAAACCACTATCAAGCTCTGCAATTAAAACAATGTCCAACCACAAAAGCAACAGAACCATTTCATACCGAAGCAAGAAAAACTTGGCAGCAGCCATGAAATCCTCTGTTTTTCCACCGGTGCAGGATCCAATATACACTCGGTCAATTTTCACATCTTTGCATTCTCTGGCTAAAGCTCGATTATCAGGAGAATGCGGCTGAGAAATCACAAGACATATGTCAATGATACATGGAAGTGAGACCAAATCTCACACTCAAGCAAAGTTAAAAAGAGTTTCATGTTGTTTCACGTTTTCTCCACAGTTTACCAATTCAAGCCCTGTCTGGTTTTTTGCCAGAAAATAATGGTTATGAAGTATCTACATAAAGACATTCTTATGCCTCTTCTGATAATAGCTCGGAGAAGTTAATGAAGTCAAGATGGCTTAGACTACTTACCTTAGCCACCAAGGGCTCCAACTTTGAGACATCAAATCTGTACTCGGACAGAAATCTATCAAAAACAAAAGCATGGACCTTTAAGCATATCAAAGTTCACCTAAAACAAGCAACATGATGCTGCAGAAAGATCTTATTACACACGAACTTTCCCAACAAATCATGAATGAACTAAATTTGAACCATAGATTAACATAAAATTTAGTGTATAGCATGTTATAACACATGAAAGGAACCCTATAATAAACTTCTGCCATTTCTCTTTACAGTAGTTGGTAAAAATGGAAGAGGTTCCATTTACCCAATGAACAAAAACCAAATGGATTAATTTTCTAGGGATTTCCAGATAGTCGCAGATTTTAAGAAAAGCTTGTAACAAGTACACAATGCACTAATACTAGCACAGCAAATACTGATCCTAAACTTGCGTAAGCATGTTATGAAACGCTACCTTGCTTGTCCATCACTATAAACGGGTTCGTAGGGCACAGATGTCTTGTCCTAAGAAGCAGAAAAAGAAATAATATCATTATCAACAAAAATAACCCAAAACACAAGATTCTATGTGCTTCTTCAACCACAGCCACACACACAAAGAGAGAAAAGGAAAAAACAATCAATACTAGGAGTCAAAACAAAAAGAGATTGAAATATATTAGGTACATCTATCTGTGTGTATTCTCATGACTTTGAATAAGTGTGTGCTTTTCTACGCAAGTCTTTTACTTTTGAGATCAGTGCGGGAGAGAGATAAAGAGATTTGAGAGAACAGTGACAAGTTACACTAACCTGAAGATACTTATAAGTGGTACTATCAGCAGGAATAACACCATTCTTTCCCCAGCTTCAACTACCATGTTGCATAATGTCATTCTGTCCTCCATCTAAAAAATAAAAGGATGCACCAACAGAAGCCATTAGCGACTAATGGAAGCTATGCCAAAAATGTAAATTACAAATAACAACTGAATTACGAGGCACACTTACTGTCAAACTTTCTACAGTAGAGCCGACAAATTCCATTGCTTTATATGTTGCACCAGCAACTGAAATTTCACCAATAATCTATACAACATGCAACAACCAAGTCAAAGAAACTGGAGGTTTCTAACTCAGATGAATATAAGCCAAGATTTCTGAATATTTAAGATACACTACATATACTTACTTGCAAAATCAAATCTTTTGCAAGCAAATAATCAGGCATTTCACCGTCCATCACAAATCTCAAAGTTGGAGGCACCTGCAATGCATTGATGTGAAATAATTATGAAACTCATGCATTTGTGTAAAGAAAAATTTTAATTCACAAAATTTTGGGTCACACATCCTAAATTGCAATGCAGGTATGAAGGACTCCATTTTATAAAGAATACAATATCTCATAAAGTTCAGATATTTGTAAGTGTAAGGTTTCCAGTGTGCGCTCGTCTGGAAACAACAATCTCTATTTCCTCTAATCATATATAGGGAACAGTTCCAACAATCATAAAGCTGAAGTGAAGTCAACAAAACAAAAGAATGGGATGCTACAGTTAAAATTTTGTTCCCTGGTCCTTGCAAAACAATAAAGTCACTTGTAGAATGATGAAAACAACCAAGAGATTAGATTAGCCAGAACTTAGTTTAGCGTGTAATTCCTTGCAACGTCCAGAAGAGCAAAGAAACTGCCTTCTCAACATGAAGTGGATTAAAAAGGCTCAATGTCTAAAAGTTTTTCCATCAATTTCTTCTTCCAACTAAGAAGTAAACTGTTGCTTCATGGTCAAAACAAAACTTGCTTGACCAACAAGACACTATATCCAAATGAATATCTAGGAAAAAAGGGGTGCTTAAAACTTAATTATAGTTGGGTTGGCACTTCCAGGGAGACTGATTACTGGTAAGACACTAAAACTCCAAAAAGGATGCATATAATCTGCCTAAATAATAATTTCAGGCAGCACAGACAAACCATGATCATGATCCAAACATAGTCAAAGAAAATCCCAATCATTCAGAAACTTGAAAAGAGATCTCCTAAAAGCGAGGAAACATCAGAAGCTGGGCAAATTTCCAGGGCAGGAGTCTTACCATTGCTAGTGAAGCTATTGATTTCATACAAACACTGCCTAACTAGATTTGCAGAATGTGAAAGAGAGAATAACTAGATTTGCAGAATGTGAAAGACAGAAGAAAAAAACAAGCTACAAAAATTTGCACTCTCACCTATCTACAAAGTACCTGACTAGAACACACTGACAAAAGAAAAGAAGAAATACAATTAAGAGAATAAAAATTAGATATACCTTCAGCAAAAGCTTTCCAGTACCCAGTACAAAACCTGCATCAGTAATTCCAATTCCAGTAGCAAATTGACCAAATGCTCCAGCAGTACATGTGTGTGAATCTGTACCTAGCAAGACCTAGACGCATAATAGAAAACCAAATGACAATTCTGGAGAGTAACGCATAAAAACAAAAAGAAACGAGATTGAAGAATCCTATATTTTTAATCAGCAATTAACACCTCTCCAGGTCTGCAGTGACCTTCTTGAGCAAGAGCCACATGGCACACACCTTTGTAATCTGGATTGGCCTGCAATGTGATGGAAGTAGATTTAATTATCATTACATAAAGATACAAAAGAAGGCAAGAATTAGCATGCAGTCAGGCAATGAAGCCAACCCTGAAGTCCCCAATATCTTTAATGTCATAGAAGTACTTAATATTTTGTTCAGTACAGAAATCCCTCAAGATGTCCACATTGCGATTTGCTCGTTCATCATTTGTGAATATGTAATGATCCGGAATGACTACAAGTTTTTCACTGTCCCAGACCTGCAAATTGCAAAAGAAAC
This sequence comes from Sesamum angolense, assembly GCA_034509725.1. NCBI lineage: Eukaryota > Viridiplantae > Streptophyta > Magnoliopsida > Lamiales > Pedaliaceae > Sesamum > Sesamum angolense. Next base: position 7,263,499 of record JACGWL010000014.1, on the reverse strand, counting down.
AATTCTCTAAGTTAGACCAGGCGACAGAGATGAATTATCTCCGGACAAGGAACAAACATAAGAAAAGTTGGATATGAATTAATTCTACAAGTGAGCTGCTAAATCATCAACTACATACAAAAAAAAAAAGTGAAAACATAAGAAGAAAATATTAATCTATTACGACTGCCAGAGCCAATAATTCTCCTTCATTCACCTTATGAACATCAAAATACATAAGAGAAAAATAATCAGATTAAAACACTAAAGGTTTAAAAACGTAAGGAACCATTTCATAGAAGCAGAAGAGCATATATAAATAGCTTATTACAACTAATTACTGCACCAAACTATTGACTTTAACCTCAAGTCAAATTAAAATTTGAGCGATGTAATTAGTGAGGGCTAAAGTGCCACTGAAACTCTCTTTCTCCATGGACAGCGAAAGCAGCATGATAATGACATCACCATGAACACCAAAGCCAAGAAAATGAATAACATAAAACAGCTAACCCAACTTAAATGAGAAGAACAGGTTCTTTACAGTCTATCCTCACTATAACATATGAGGAGATCCATGAAAATTGCTTCGCATATTTAGATAGAGAGAAAAGGCTTCAATGGAAACTAAGCTCTCATGAAGTCTCAAATCAATTATGTAAAGACAACTGAGGTGATAAATCACTACCACCAAGATCTCTATGGAAGCCAAATCCTCTTAAATTCTCAGACAGAGACCATGACAGTGGTGTCTAGTCCATTCAATAGACAGACAAGACTGAAGTACATAGATAAATAATCAGAATCACGAACTTCATAGATTCTGTTAGTGTCTATACAGCCCCTCACTATAAGATCCTACCTAAATCTTAAAAAGGATGAAACAAAACAATAGAACACGAAAATATCATTGTCAGTGCAAATGGATTTTCAAGTACTTGATAAGAAGAACATAATTGCATATTAGGACCTTAACTTCTGTAAAGAAGTTCAAACTCCAAAAGACAGATCCGGTGACCCATTAGACACAAAATCCATTCAGAAATAAGAAAACATATTTTCCAGGCCTCAGATTAATTCTCTGATGTTCAGCTCTCATTGGTTAACCTTAAAAGTAAACAAATAGAATCTCTCAATTTGAAGTCATTAAATCAGCACATGAAGATATTTAGAGGAGTTTGAACAATCACAAAAACTTGTTCCAGTCTTTTCCTCAACTTTTAGCTGCATTTCAACAGAATTTTATCCAAAATGTGGCTACTAGCACTCATTTGTCAACAGAAGTGCTATGGTCACCCAACTCCGAACAACTTGCAGAGTGTCATTTTGTAAATTTTCAAAGTACAGTGAGATCATCGACCAGAAAATAATTGATCATGCAGTTCCCATTACAAAGGCCACAAGACTACTATTAAGGCACTACTCATTTGTGCAAAACAATCCACCGAGATAGACAAACCATTACCACAGGTTTTAACATTTTGACTGTTCCCAACTATATAGGATCCCATTTCAGTGCGTTTAGAACTTCTGACCCAATCAAATGAAGTTGAGCAATCAAAACACAGATTCAACTATTCCTTCAAGTACAAAGATACGAAAACTTGTTAAAGATCTCCTCACTGCTTCCAAGTTGTTCTCCCAAGACAAAATTAAGAAAGTAATGAAAAACAAGTCCAAGTATCAACTAGTAGCATCAAGTTTTGAATTTTCACAACCAACATAAAAAGGGTAATGTGGATGATCAAATAGTATACCATAGCAACAGAACCAATAACACACTCATCAAAGATCACTTAACCAAATATTAATCTGTTTCTACTAAATACCTTTGCATTTTCTCCAAACTCTTTCTTGAAAATACCAAAGGCACCAGGGCCACATACATCATGAGTCATTAAAATATCCACATTGACCCACACATTCTCACCAGGGCTCAACTGGGATTTCTCCGACGCCCTTGCCAGTATCTTCTCAGTCATGGTCATTCCGGTCTTGACCTGAAAAAGTGAACAAATTCACCCAAAACCCACAATTAAACTCTAAAAAATCACCAAACACCCATTCGAACATCTCAAAAATAACCCATTAAACCGCATTACAGCGCCAGTAGTCGAAGGTTTGCGCTCGGACTGCTGAGGTGCCATCACAGACACTATTTTAGCGGAGGCCCGCTTCTTGGAAGCCGATGCAGAAAATGCAAATGTAGCCGCCTGTGAACGGAAAGCTGACAAGCCCGCATCTTTCTGCACAACCGAGAAACAAAAACAAGCAATTGATTAGTCAAAACTCTCTAATTGTTGCCCTCTTATCATGAGCTCCACACTTCTCCGGCTGCGACAGGTTCCAGCCCAAGAATTAGCGGACACTAAACAAACACACGTACCTTCTCAACGACAAGGGAGGAGCTTACCACGACAGGAGAGGATGCCATGGTCATAACTCGACGTGCTCTTCGTGTAACTTAGACGAAGGGTTGGTGGGGTGTTGAGGTGCAAAATAAGTGTATGATTTGTGTTTTTCTTCTTCCTTCCCTCTTTTTATCTTCGGTTCTTTCTTCTTCTGTTCTGTCGGCAGCCGGCTGGTGGAAAATTCTGACGATCAGTACTGATAAAAATCGACTGCTGATCGTACGTGGCGAACAATATTCATGTCGTTTTGAAATGATGATTGCAAATTTGCAATTCAATTTGACGTGCAATCTTAGTTGTGAGTGGAAAATTCAAAAGCTTTGTATCATTTTTATTAAAATGTTATACTTAAGAATGTCTCAAACATCTTACTACCACATGTATCAAAAAATTTCATTCAATAATTTATTTACTTTAACATAAAAAAGCACAAAAATATTTGCTATGTATAAAATCATATGAATTAAAAAAATCACACACTCCAACAAGGCCTAACTCAATTGACGAAATTGAAGCCCCATGATCTTAGAGCTGACGGGTTCGAGTCCCGCCATATGCGTGGAGTGTTGTCTGTTGTACATGCAGCAGGAGTTGGTTAATAAAAAATTAATAACTTGTAATCGATTTATTTCAATTAATAAAATATTTATCGTTTTTACCTCAAAAAAAAATCACACACAAACTTCAAAAATTACAATATATTTAAGATGAATAGGTGGTTTAATCTTGATTCCTCAACATTATTCTCGAACCTGAAGTTTCTTCGCTTTAAAACATTAGACTTCCAACAAATTTCAGCAGTTTTGAAGCAAAAGTTTGGCTGTCGATTTGAGAGAATTTGGTTTAGGGTTTTCATCAAATTTGGGGTCCTTACTCTTTTAATTTCTACAAATTGTATAATTATTCAACTTCGTATGTACTCTTCACATGTTAGTATCCAACTTGGAAATCTCACTCACGGGCCTAAACGACAAGCAAACACTCGAACGTGAGAGCAAGGGATCACCCAACGAATGGACGAACTCAAAGGGGAAGTGAGGGCTTTCCACGTGAAGATTTTTCATTTATTTCCTAACATCTGTCTGCTAGAAGGACCAAATGTATCATATTGTTAAAAGTTTGAAAATAAGTTGTTGATCCTGTAAAGCGAGAGACTACATGTGAAACACCCCCTATCTAATGGGACCAACAATATTGTTTTGCCAAAAAGTTTTAAGTTAAGCAATAATAAAAGTTAAGAGTGTCCGAAATAAGAAGTTAAATGAAAAGAAGTTAAAATTGGAGTATTTAAAAAATATCTTAATATTTACAATTTTACCAATAAAGTGTGGAAGTTGGCATGGAAGCTTTTTGTATATTATTTAACTTAAACCAACTTAATTTAAGCATTCAAGTTAATATTTTTGAATACTTTTGACCTTTTTTTTTTTTTTTTGAGTATTCAAAAATAATTGAAATTTAGTTTTCATCTATTCTCATTGAGTGTCCTAAATCTTGGAATTCATGAATATTTTAAGATATTCTTTTTCTATTCCTCCTATCATAAATAGGGTTGGCAATTTCAACCCGACCGGAAAACCCGACCGGGACCCGCCCCATATGGGGCGGGTCTGGGATGCCATTTTTCGGGTTCGGGGCGGGTCTGGGGCAGCTAAAATCTACCCCGGCCGGGTCCGGGGCGGGTTACGGGTCCTGTCTCGAACCTGCCCCATTGGACCCGACCTCGGCCCTGGTCCGACCCCGCCTTTTTTTTATTGTATATTATTAATATATACAATATATTATAAATAAAAAATTATGTTATTATATATATGAATCCTAAATAATTTTTGCATATACCCAACTATATATAAAAATACCAAAAATAAAAAATTAGTTGATAAAAAATTTAATGATTTAGATGAATGTATTTTTTGTCTTATCTAATTCATTTTAGATTGAAAATTATATTAAAATATTTAAATCTAAACTGATATTATTTCTTAAAAAGATATTAATTTAATGTATTCTTTGTATAAATTAATTAGATCGGGACGGGGAGAAATTTTTAGCATGGCGAGGCGAGGCGAGGCTGGGACGAGTTATGGGGCTGACAAAAATTAAATGAGGTGGGTCTGGTATGGGTCCAGGCGGGGCGGGGGCGAGTTATGGGGCTGGCAAAAATTAAATGGGGTGGGTCTAGTACGGGTCCAAGGCGGGCGGGGCGGGGCGGGGCGGGGGCGAGTTATGGGTCTGGCAAAAATTAAATAGGGAGGGTCTTGAATCCGGGCGGACCCGTACCAGACCCGCCCCATTGCCATCACTAATCATAAATGCTAGAAAGACATGTCAAATCAAATCTTCTTTATATATTTTTATAACAAAATAATTTATTCAAACATATATCTCAAATTTTATATATTTTTTTAGCATATTTTACTCACTTTTCCCCCTTAGAATCGATTTATTCGTGGAATAACAAGTTAAATTTTCGATCATGGGAAATGAAATATTATTTTCAGTATATTAATAAAAATGAAGCATTTGGGATTGATACAGTATTAAATTATTCAAGCTTGATTATTATACTTTATTTTTATAAAGTTGTTTGAATTAGATTTTTTTTATTAATTAAATCAAGGGTCAATTACATTGACATCCCTTAAGATTAAGTTAAAATACACAAACATCCTACTTATTATAGATTATAGCTATGCCCCTGAGTTTATAGTTGTAATTATAACCACATCTCCTATTCAAATACAAAACTTATACAAACGTCCTGAAAAATATTACATTGAGGGGTGTAACTGTAATTTTATAACATACAAAAAGTGTTTGTGTAATTTAACATAATCTTAGAAGGTGTGACCGTATTTATTCTTAAATCAATTTGAACAAAACTCTGAAAATTAACTTGGAATGTAATTTTAAATTCAATTTATTTTTATGTTTATGAACTGATCCTGCTTTGAAATATCAATCTTATCTTGGAATGCTTAGAGAAGCATTTCAAAGCTTCCTTCTATTTGGAAGAAAGTATATATATATTTTTTAATTGTTTTTCACAGAAACAATTATTTTATTTCATTTTAAATTGGACAATGACGTGCTTAATAGTTTTTCGTACTATTGGGTCATGATATCAACAAAATGATTAACTAGAGATAATTACTTTTACATCCTATGGTTATACAAACTATTTATATTTTTTTGCATAATTATTGAAATTACCCTTACTTTTTGCATAATGCAGCGGCAGTTTGTATAATGATGTTGACATTCTTTGGGGGTGTATGTGTAAATTTTAAAAAAATAGGGATGATTAATGTAAATAATGTTGACGTTTCTAATAGCTGTATGTTTAATTATTCAAAAGAAAAAACAAAAACAAAAAAAAAACAGGGGTGGTTAGCGTAAACATGCCATCAGGAGGTGTAAATGTAATTATCCCTAATAACTATTTACATAGTTTTCTATAAAAGGAAGAAAATTTCTAGACTAAGCGACCAAAACCATCTCAACACAATTAGCGGCAAAGTGACCTTGTTGGAACGATCTACTGATATTCATCTTTAAGTCGCTCCGATTCATCATCAAAATAGAAAAAAAACCATGTCCGATGCATGAGTAGAGCAAATGTAAACAAGACGGTAATCTTTTTACTTGGCTCATGAAGGACGGTAGCATGCTTCAGCAATGGGAACCTGGGGTTCAGAGGACGAGCCGTCCAAAATACGGCCTGCTACCCACTTATTTGCTGCTTCCGTATAGTGTATCGCATCCCAGCTGATGTACTCTGATGGATTGCTGCAAGCAGCATCGTAATGTTGAGTTCCGTTCACCATCGCCTTCTCTCCACAGTCAACCACCCCCATTCTCCCACAGCCGTACCCAAGTGGATCATGAAATCCTGAGATGTATTTCACTTGTTGTTATGAGCAAGATCGATTATTCTCACCGACATAAGAAAATGAACGCATAGAACAAAAATTTCAGTTCATCCCGAAAAAATTGGATAAATTAAGTTATTTGAGAAAAGAAAAAAAGAGAGACGAAATAGTTACCTCTGTCCTTTCCGTGGCTGATTAAAGAATATTTAACAGAGTAGATGTCGACATAAATTAGGAGAGCGTCTTGGAGTTGAGTCTGTAATTTGAAAATTTTCTCCTTAAGCTGCTTATTGAACTCTTGAGCCACCTCGTTGTACGACATGATACAACCACTTGGATCAGTGTTGTTGGGTTCTGGCGGACGTTTGACGACAAAGAAAGGCAAGCATCCAATCGGACCGGTATTGTGTATCCAAAATGCCCTTGCTCCTAGCTTGTACAGTTGCTGAAAGCAAAACGAGCCCATCAAAAACAAAACAGCAACAGCACTGGACATAGCTGACCGTTCAGCATTATTATCTTATCCAAACATTAGGTAACAATTACAATGGAAAATGATTCTATTCTCCTCACTTATTAATCATTCTCAGCCACTTATAACTTTATGACAGAAAACAGATAAAAAAAGTGTTTCAGATACATATATCTAGTTATGATCAGGCTAGTAGTAGTGATTTTATTTATAAGGATCTGGTGACGTTATTGGCGGTGCGCTGATAGCTAGGCAGATCTGGAGACTGAGGAGGGAGGTGTATTTTCTAAAGCTTCTCTTTTTCCCTTTTCTAGTTAAGTGTCTTATCTATCACAACATCGGTGAGTTCACACATGTCATGCAGGGCTTCACGATGATAAAAAGCGGAACACTATGCTCGCTAGTAGGGAGCAAGAGAAGAAGCTAAATCTTATGCAGAAGTTCACAACAAGAAACAACAACTTCATTAGTGGAAATACCAGACATGTCAGCAACACAAAATCTCAAGTGCACACATTTTTAACTTAATTTCTCACTTCAACTAGTAGCTTTGTGATATAACTTATTAGAGTATTGCAGCTTGTACTAAGTTAAAACTTTAAGGATTAACTAGCCAAAAATAGAAGAGAACTAGTTAGCTGCCATAGAATGGTGACAACCATTTCCCTCTTCCCAAATTGTATAAAATGCCATCATAGTAAATGAATTGAGGTGTCATGGTTTTCTGCAAAGTTTCAAAATGATGATTCTTTGGTTGTAATACTCACACTTCTCTCTCTCTCAGTCTCTCTTATTTGCTGCAATTAAGAAACCACGTCCTGGATGGATTACCATTCTTTGACTGATACTTATTATTTCTTCTTTGTTTAGAACGTCTAACAATCAACACCTTTTTCCTGTTTGCCTAATAAAAATCCACCGATGGAAGAAAGTTTGAAATAATAGACCAGGAATATGCTGGCTTATGGTTTGGAGATAGTTAAAGATCTCCAAGAAGACATTTTCCGCTGCCAAGTTCTAAAATTAGTCGAGATACTCGACATGCAAGATGAGTCTTCGATAGACATAAAATAACCCATTCCAATAGTGAATGAAGAATAAAACGATCAAGCAAATATGTGAATATATTTCACTATGAGTTGAATCAGCATATGCGTCATGAACGAATTCTTGTCATGTGGAAATAATTACGTGTGCTCAACACACTACACTGACAATGTAGTAGCTCATTTAGGTATGATGGTAGCGCTTCCATTGAAGCAAGTTTGTGAAGTTTCATTTACACAAAATCTGCTTCAAAGATGTTTGTTGCACGGTGGAATTTATTTTTTAGAATCACACTGTTGAGTTGCTAAGAAACCAAAAAGTTGCTACTTTCAAGAGATTCAGTTACCTCTAATGCTACAGAAAACTGATCAATTATGCCAGGAATAGACGCCTTCACTTGTTCCTCTGTCATTGAGGTTAATCCAGCATGAAGATCATTCTGCCCACTATCCATTGTAAACAGGGCTCTTGAGAAACTTTCAGGTTTTGGCAGTGAGATTTTTGAACCATAACTCTTGGCTGGAAAGTCAAGAAATTTTAGCAATAATAAAATATATACTTTATTGTCGGAAATCTGCAGTAAGCATTACTAACCTTCGATATAAGACTCAACACTGCGAGCTTTTAACTGCTCAAACTGCAAAACCTGTACGTCAAGACTGAGAGGATTGAAACCCGCACTACATAATTTGGCATCAAGATGCTGAATGGTAGATCCACTCGCGGCAAAGTTTGCTCCATGTGCAAAAAGAATTAATAGACGTTCATATATGTCATCGTACTGTATAAAAGATTGGTGACCTATGATTTAGCAGAAATGTCGAGAAAAAAAACAACAACAACTAAATGCATATCTCTTTATCATGTGCCGAAATTAAAATCCACCAAGAAACGATGACTTAGATGTATATTTCGATGGAGCTCTTACTTTATAAATTTTCGTGGACAAACAGAAACACACACAAGTAGATGTATTCTAACTGCAAATAAGAGGTAAGCCTTCATTCAAGTTATGTAATCTTGCACTAACAACTAAGCTCGTTAGACCAAAAGATGATTTTCAGTGCAAAGCATACAAACTACAAGGTACATATCTTCATTTGAATTCAGTAATCTTCGTCCCATCATTTCTTTCCTTTTGGAGAAAGGGATTACAGAAGGATCCAAAGTGTTTGCATTCGGTAAAAAACAAAAGAGCCATATTCAGAGTATTATCTCAGAAAGCAAAACTACAATGAGCTCCAGACTATTGGAGAAATGAAGTTCATTCACTCACCAATAAAATCAATTATTAGACGGCCATCCGAGTACCGGCCCGAAGGTTTCCCAAAGAAAGTCTGCCCATAAGGTGGCCTAAGACGGCCAAACGTCGCCGACACACTGCCTGAATCAGAATTTGAATCCCCAAAGTTGTAAATTGCACTGAATCTACATCCACTTCTAGACTGGAAATAAGCTACCCCAGTTTGCTGCCCTCTATCTGCAAAGACTAAATATGCAGCCACTAGAAGTAAACCAACAGCAATTGCTTCAATCACTCTTCTCATACCCAAACAACCCTCCAATCTCCCAATAAATGCACTCCTTCTTCCCCAATCCATTTCCAATATAGAAAATAAAAATCTAGGGTTTAGTACAGATTAAAGCTAAGGCAGATAGACACCCAGATTCCAAAACCACATTTTTGTTCTCTGGGTTCTTGATTTTCTTTATGAATCAGAGGATAAGGGTTGTCAGCATGCAGATGAATATGGAATTAAAAATCCTGCAGTAACAGAATATTTGAAAAATAAATAAATCTTGAGTGGAAAGCCATTACGTATACCTACTTCCTTTCCAAGAATTGGGGTATGCTGAAAAGCTTTTCCGGTGTATCTAAGTAATCATCTTTCTCCTTTGAAGGAGAAGCGTAGAAGCCCACGCTCAAGATTATTTTATACTTCATGTTGATCATGATAATTTAGACAACTTTTTCGAAGAAGCTAAGGAGCGTCTGTATCTATATTTATACTATATGTAAGAAATACGAATTTCTCAATGTGTTGGTTTTTATTACAAAAAGATTATTATATTCTTATTTAAATAATATTTTAAATAATAAATTAAAATTAATTTTAGAATTATATCAAAATAAAACAATTTAATAGTTTTAATTCTTCTAAACAACTTAGACATTAATAATAAATATATCCAATTAAAAATAAATAAGTAGGCAAATACTATTTTTACATGATTAATTTTTAGAAGTTATTTTTAAATATTAAAAGTATTAGTTTAGGCGAAGTAAAATTTAAAATAAATAGCATTAGAATAATATATAAGATACTAATATAAACTTCAAAAATTATATATATATATATATATATATATATATATATATAGAATAAGTATCATGAACTTTTAAATAAAATTAACAATTTTATTAAATTAAAAATGCTTTTGAAAAAATTAAAACGGGTGACTTCTAACTAATTAACTTTAGAAAAATTTATATTCTTGATCCCATATGTTAGGGTCTTTTTCAATTTAGTTCTATTTATTACGATTTTCTATTATATTGTATTCCGCAAGTCGAAAGTTTCTCAAATTTAGAAAATATCCGTACCCTTAATGGGTTATTCCTTTGAATTTTGATACTTCCACTATACACACACACACACACACACACACACACACACATATATATATATATATATATATATAGTGGCGAAGCTAGAAATTCAATTTAGCCCTGTCAAAACTTTATAATTATTGTAAATTTATCCAAAAGATCTCACTAAATTTTGTGGTCTCTTAATAACAAATTTATCCATTCCCTAAAAAATCAAAAGCTATATTTATATAAATTATAATCACAAATTTCATAAATTATTGGTATATCTAAACTTGTTTATTTGTTCTGAGATATTTAGAAAAAATAACATAGAGAAAACATAAATATAAATGTAATTGAAATTTTTGGAAGAATTATAACCTGATGTTAAGAAAATTAGGAGATGTAACAAACTTTTCTTATACTTGTTTTCTTTTTACAGCAATCGCTTGACTGTTGATGAAGAAGATTAAATGTTAATTTATATTGATGAGGAAGATTAGATATCAATTTATATTTCATTGTACAAACATGGACTTGGGCTACAATAAATTTGATTTGATTTTTCTCCTCATGAACAATCAATTTTACCTTCTTTTTTTTACATTAATTTATGGATTAAAAGCCTACAAGAATTGATGGGCTAAAAAGAAAGTTCAAGGGCTTAGTCAAAACTAAGCCCTATCAAATAAGTATATATATATATATATATATTTTTTTTTTTTTTTAAATAAAGAAACCTAATGGGCAAAAAGAGAGCCCAAAGCCAAGCCCTGTCAGCCGCATAGGCTTGACAGGGCTTGGGCTTGCCCCTATATATATATATATATATATATATATATATATATTAGTGATCATATAAATACATCAATATTATGTCATACTAACATTTCACATAATATACATTTACAATCATTACAAAATTTTTACTACCAAATGGTCGTTATGTACTACCAATGTATTATGCTCGTACCGATAAGAGGTAGAGATCACTTATTGAGCAATTAGTTGCTCACACCACTTACCATATATTGTAGATGAGGTGTACGAGGAGGGTGAGGAAGAGCTATACGGGGTTTGGTAGCCAATCAAGGGATGCAAGTGGCGTCGATTAATAAATTCATAGACAATTTATTTATTGGAATTACATCTACTTTTGTTTAGTTGTTAGGAGTTGGTACTAGAACTAAGATTTTAAGACCTATGTTCTCTTTCCACTGCAATTACGTATTAGGATTTTATTACTTAAGTATTATAAACGTTGAGTTTGGATTTACGCTTCAGTAGTGAGAACTTTATACCACTAAAATTATAAATTTGATGGCATGATCATATCATGACCCCTGATTCAGAGTGTGACAACAAACCCTAGATGCCGCAGGGGGAAGCCCCCACTCATACAAGGGAAACGACTCTCATTCGAGGGCGTTCAATATTCTTGACTTTGCTATTTTTTCATTTGACGAGGGGTTGCTGCAAGGAAGAAGTTTTTTTTTAGAGTGAATTGTTATTTGTTGTTATATTATAAAAAATTACAATATTTTAGATATATTGAATAGGATAATATATATTAGGGATAATTACATTTTCTTTCTCTGAAATTTAGTGTAATTATATTTAAATTCTCTGTAATTTGAAAAATTACATCTAGTACCCTTGAGATTTGCTTCCGTCTAACAAATTAGTCCATCTGTTAGTCAAAATTCACCGAATTTGTGGATATTAACAAAAAAAAAAAATAGAAAAATATATGTTTACCTCCGATTAACTTATTACTGATTTATTGCATGTCAAATAAATATTTTTATGATCAAATTACCCTCATACGTCTTCACACATTAATGTATGAGAGAGATATATCTTTACCATTATAAGGGTAGTTTAGTCAGAAAAAAAATCATTTGACCTGTAATAGTCACTAATAAGTCAATTTGAGGTAAATATAAGTTTTTATTCGATTTTTTTTTGTTAATATCAGCAACTTTGGTGAATTTTGACTAACGCAGAGACTTATTTGTTAGACAGAAGCAACATCAGAGGTGCTAGATGTAATTTTTTAAATTATAGAAGATTTACATGTAATTTTAATGTAATTATCCCCATACTATATGCGCACTCTCGATGTGCTTGCACATGTATAATATAATTATAATTATAAAAAAAAAAATATTAAAAAAATTTATGAGGAGATTAATGAATTTAATTTTAAATAGAATATGAAGTAAAACTTGGCTATAACTGAAAGTTTTATGAAGAGAAAACGCAAAAAACTTTTCCAAAAATATAAAAGTTGAAGATCATATAGCTTAAATATTATGAATTTAAGTTTGAGATAAATTTTTAAAATTTTTTTAAAATTTAGTTCTTATGAACTACCCATTTAGTTAATGGGCGAATAGTAATTTACCCCATTGTGATATTACAAATGAGCAAATTATTCCCTATAAAAATAAATAACAATTTACCCCTGTGTTTTTTTTTAAAATGAAACAATTTTTACTTTCCTGTTTAATTAAAGAAGTAAATTGCTTCATTTAAAAAATATAAAGAGGTAAATTGCTATTTTTTTTAATAAAAGATTAATTTGCTCATTTGCAATATCATAACGGGTTGCATGCATTTTTTCTTTAATTAATAATAATAGTAATTGAATCACATTGGATGCGTATACAAATGTGAATACAAAATCAAATTTGATTTTCAAAATTAATTGAGACCAGTCCAATTGGTCCTACACTACGGCAATAACTGCCAATTTACATAACATAGGCTGCTGCCTCAGTCTTTCCCTCCTAAACCAACCTTCAAAAATCAGTTTCAGATCAAACAGAAAACAGAAATGAATTTTTTGGTGATTTGTATTATAGAAAGAAGTGAACGATGAGCGATGATCAAGTGCACAAATTCTTCCAAGAACTCCACGATGAAGACAGCATTTCGAGGTCCTTGCTGCACCTCTCCACCGCCGCCCACCACCAATCAACCACCGTCGTTCCGCCCACAACCACCTCGGATTGCACCACCACGTGTAGTAACCCCACCAAAAGACACTCCATTTTATCACCATCATCGTCGCAACAACCATCTTGCAGAAGGGCCACTCTCCATCCCCCTTCTTCCCCCTCCACCACCGCCGCTGCCGCCGATAACCGCCTCCTTGGCTTCACCAAACTCCCACTTCCACACCCTTTTCCAACCGCTTCGCCGCCCTCTCTCCGCCGCACAATCTCCGAGCCCATATACTCTACTGACACCTTCAATTCTGCCGCCCGCAACCGCAATTGTCGGAATTGCCCACTTCTCCAGGCCCAGTCTTGAACCAACAGATACAAGAAAGTCCCAACAGAAATATTGTTCAAGAATCATATACACTTCCAGATACACTGCCAGTTATCCACCGCACCGTTTCGGATCCCAATCCCGTCCGCAATCGTCAGGTCGTCGCTGGCAGCCGAACGCCGCCGCTCCCACCTCTGTCAAGAAATGTTTCGAGGTCTCCGAGCTGTGGAGAGAGCCCTAGTACCAAAGTGGGTGGACGCACTCTTCAATTTCCACTTGTATCTGTAAATTTGTTATACTCTTCATAGAATTTGATCATTGAGAAACAGATCATTAATGTTTCTGTTTAATATCAGAGGCTGAAGAGAATGACGGACCGGCTAAAAGAGATGAGCAAGTGGTGGAATCAAGTCGTTTGTGAAGGCGAAGAAGAAGAAACTGAATCTGAAGATTACGACAACATCACCAATGTCCGAGTTAATTTTCAGTTTCTTCACTTTGTCTTCTGTGTTCATGTTTGTTTGGTTTTACACTTGAATTTTCTGCACAATACTTACACGTATCGAATGTCGGACTTTTGTTGGCTATTCTTGGCATACTTATGAGTAAGCATTATCTTGAAGTGTTGCAGATTATTTAAGTTCAATCTTCTGTTGTTCCTCATTATTTCTTGATCATTTTCAATAAGCAAGCCTGAATTTTGATTAGGTAACTGAAATCTGTCTGGATGATTTAAACTAGCTGAATGCCTACATATGCAGTGGAGTTTTTCCTTTGATTTCATGTATTTTTATGATTCTTGAAACCAGTTCTTGTTCATTCCCCGTTTATCTCAATTTTCTGTTTAACAAAGCTTTCTGGTGCAATATCACAGGACGAATCTGAGACCAATATGGAAAATCCTCCACAGGAAGCTGTGTGGGTCGAGAAAGAACGGTGAGTGCCTAGTCCTCCATTTCAAGTGTCCTTGCGGGAACGGATATCAGATTCTTCTTTTTAGGAGTAACTGCTATTACAAATTGACGAATTTCAGAACCCAATGAAAATAGTTCAATTTCAATATAAGGGCACTCGCTATCCATCCATTCCGTGCAACCGTTGCTCAAAGATTTTTAGGTTGTCTACAGTTAGTACATGGCTTGTGCCTCTGATGGACGAAGAAATCCAGTAAAAAGTAATAGTTCTTCTTCTTTCCTGCCTTTTCACTTTTAGCTGACGGGCGAAATTAAATAAAGATAGCATACTTGCATGGTTTCTCCAGTTCTGATGTATGAAACTGAAGTTTCCAGTAAAGACTTGTGATGAGTTTAATTGTTTGTCACCTGGCCAGAGCAGAATCCAAGCTAACTTATACCGAACGTGCATTTTGTGTTCATTTTTCTTGAACCGTAAGTAGTGTTCTTCATTTGAATGAAACTTTAACCTTGGAAATTCAGATCCAGTCGGATACCTAACGACCAAAAAAAGATTTGGCCACTTAACGTAGCTACGCTTATATAGGTAGTGTTTCTTTGTTACCGGAGTTGTACGGGAGTTGCTTCAAATGCTTAAAACCAGCCAAGTTTAGCATTGGAAAACATTGCAAAAGTTAGACTGAACACTGGCTGATTCTGTAACTTATTCATGCAGTGATTTCTGCATTAAACTGATGATGCAGTGAGAAGAAATGCGAAGATTGGTATAAATTTCACATTTTACATGAAAGCTGAGACATGAAACGATGGAAAAGAACATGAAGGATGTTCACATATTCAATCGAAATCCACTCCCAAATAGAAGAAAAAGAACTACAGATGCTGCATAGTTTCTTCAGATCATGTGGTTCACGTACTTGAAGTGAGCAACTGTCCAATGAAACTCCTTATATACATTAGCATGTGAAGATGTAAAGGATTGTTTGGTTAAAAAAAAATGTCTGATCTATGAATAAGTTAGTAATAAATTAATCGGGGGGATAAATAAGAATTTCATTCCGTCTATTTTGCTAATATCAGCAAATTCAATAAATTTTAAATAACAAGTGATCTATTTATTAGATAAACGTCAAAAGTGATAAATGTGTTTTTCAAATCACAAAAAATTTACATATAATTACCCTAAACTTTAGCAACATGCGATGTAGTTATCTTTATGATTATTGATAAAGTTAGTATTCATTTCATTCACCATACATAAAAAGACAACGATGGCTCTATAATTAAGGTAAATTACTATATCCCTTGAGGTTTGACATAATTACGAATACCCTTTGTTATTTAAAAAATTACAAATATCCTCTCAAATAAAATATATTTATGTAGTCCCTAGATGGTGAAATAGACATTAATATAATTTTGCCCTTGTTGTTTTTTTAAAGAAATATTTTTTTTAAATTGTAAAAAATTTGAAAGTAGGTGAAATAAATAATTTATAGGGAATACTAATTCATAAAAATATTTTAAAAAATTAAAAAATTAAAATTTATAATCCAAATTAGCATTTTTGTGAGTTCATCACAAAAATTGGATGAAAACCTAATCGAATAAGCTCGTTGTTAGATTGACGTGAAAATTAAGAGGGTATTATAACTTTTCAAACAACGAGGTGATATTGATTAAATCCCCTTCCTCTCTTGACTTTACACTTTCGTATAAATAAATATACTATATGCATATACCTATTATTTATTTATTTATTAAGGAAAAGCACCGCTGATGTTCAACTTGAAATGCCCAAGAAAATTGCAAATAAAATAAAATTGAAAGTTTGTAGAATGTGAGTGAACATCATATTTTTTATTTGTATTACACTATTGAACTCCAGAAGCATCAAATGCCTACATACAACACATTAAACCCAATTTTTGTCACTCGGCAAACGCCCTTTAAAAGTATTTTTAAAGAACATCAAAAACCAACACGGGTGACAACCATGAGCACCTTCTATTTTGTTAGGTGCGACAACCATCGTACTATCTACACTATTATACAAGAAAATCTATCGACTGTACTAATTTCTTATTGTCTTATTTTATCTTTTCATTCATGTTATTCTTTAAAAAAAAAATTGCCCATAATAATAATTTTAAAATTATTTCATTATTTTAAATTATAATTTTTTTCTCCCGCTCCATTTTTTTCTCTCATATTTTTTCCCTTACAAACTTCTCCTATCTATTAATTTTTTCTCTTTCACATTCTCCTATTTATTTTTTTACAAGCTTTCATATTTTAAACTCACAATTATAAATTTTCTTTCTTGTTTTACTTTACTCCATTTATTTTTTCTCAGATATTTATTTCTTTTTCATCACCTCACTATGTTTTGTGTCTTTTTATAATTTTTTGCTTCATCTCACATTCACTAGAAAAAAAATCGCTATATAATTTTAATAGCTATGGACTAAAAACCATGGTAAATAATTTTTATTGACTAAGGTTAAATAAAACTGATGCAAACTCATAGATTTTCCACAAAGAAAAAGTTATTTATCATGACTAAGAGCGGAGGTAAAAAGATTTACCATGGCTTTTAGTCATGCCAAATGTGTTAGCCACCCTCATAAATACCACGGCCAATAATCATTATGGCTATAGTTGCTATTTATTTATTTATTTTTAATTATGAAAATTATCCATAATTAAATATTATGTTTTCTATGGTGATTATAATTTTTATATACTTTCAAAAATCGTTTGCAACAACAACTAACAAAAAAAAAACTCATATAAGTAGTGTAGGCGAAAAATCAAAATCACCATTTTTCTTTTCATTCTTTCCTTTATCAGAATAAAATATATATATATATATATATATATATATATATATATATATATATATACATAGAAAATAGAAATGTAATCATCACTTCACGCGACAATCACGATAAGTCTTACTAATTAAAGAAAATAATAATTATTAAAAAATCAAATCAAATCAACTCAAATGGTACAATACATAAATATGTCCTACTTATTCGGGATACGACTTTCCAAGACAATGAAGATAAAAAATTTATACTTCAACATCGACACTACAAAAAATATTCTTCAATTGATATAATTTATTTAATTTTTTAATTCATGTTGAATTAACTACTCTATCACGTATGTTTAGAAAAATTTATACAATTATACACACAGTCACAAATTACCTTTACATATATATTTTTTTATTTGGAATTAATCTTACATATTCACACAAAATATGTGGAGGATAAAATATTTAATTACAAGCGTAGTTTGGTTAGAAAATATTTGTGTATCTCGCAATAAGTTAGTACTGAGCTAATCGAGGGTAATTACAGATTTTTATTCAATTTTGACAACCGGGTGATCTATTTGTCAAATAGAAGCAAATTCAGGAATATTAAATGTAATTTTTCAAAACCACAGGAGTTTTTTTACATGTAATTACACTCAGGAGAGGATAGTATAATTATTTCATAAAAAGATTGACAGCAATTACCATTTTTGAACTAAGATGCCCTACAAATCAAACTTTAGTCAATCATTGATGTGTACTATATACTTTAAAGTAAAATTGATTGGCGAGAAAAGGCAAAAAGAAGATTGCATAACAACTTGCAGGAGACAATTCAAAGAAACGGAGAAACAAATTTTTTGATCTCTAGAAAAAGTGCGGGAGAGTATTTACAAATCTTTACACTTTACCAATTGGATAGTGATATGTTGAAGATCTTAAGGGAGTAATTATAATTTTCAATCGATTATAGATATATCAGTAATAGATCGAATTTAAGTAATGTGAGTATAAATTTCAAATTTTTTTAAATGATAATTAATATCGTTCATACTTTCAGAAAAAATTAACGTATAACGAATCTTTAATAAAATTAACTATTTGAGAGAAGATCAATGTATGACGCCCTTAAATAAATCAACACGCTCTTTGAGACTATTCGAGAGAGGAGCTAAATCTAATAACCTCTCATAGGAATAATGATTTAATTTAAGCCACGAAAATAAAAAAGTCTTTACTACGATTATTTTTGTGGCTTTAATGTAATTTTGGTCTCATAACTTAAGTTATTTAGCATTTTTTGTCACTTAATTTAATAAATTAACATTTTGATCCTACATCTTTTTAATTATTATGAATTCGGTCATTTTTTCGTTAGAATTTATCAACAGTGAAATTGAATTCCGAGGAATAAAAGATCCAAAATTATAAGAATTAGAAAGAGATAAAATCACAATACTACTCCAAAAAATTAAAAATTAAAAATCCCAAATGCCTAAATTTGCGGGAGCAAAAGTTCATTTAATCCGTTTTTCATGCTTGGACAGCCTACCTTAGTTGACGGGGCAAGTCGTCAAGTCTTTGTCTTCGATTATAATTCAATTAAAAAAAATAAAAAAAGTAGTTAAATGGAATTATGAAAGTCTTTATTAGTCAAATCCACATAATAGATAATTATATGGCGCTCGTTTCATACCATTCATTTGCTTCATTTAGAATAAATATATATATATTATATATATATTAGATACGGTAGTATGTATTATCTGCGCGCATAATTTTTAATAATATTTTTATTTTATTGAAGTTCATAATTTTGTTTCTTTAAATTATAATTTATCATTGTCTCACAAACTACCATACAAAAACTTTATGGTAACTTTTTTTTTTATTACATTAATTACCAATACATATTTTATTCAAATTAAATTAAAAATTAATATTTTGTACGATATATGTTATATCGGTAACGATTCTTAGATATAAATGCAAAATAAATACTAATATGTTATATCAATTGACAATAAACTTAAACGAAATTGGAGTAAATTTAATTTTTGAGTATATATAATTGCATGAAATTAATTTTCTAAATGAACTTGATTGAGTGATTAATTTGACATGAACAGGGAAATTAAAGGATATCTTTTGTATTAAAATAATTTGGTGTAGTGGTATCAAAACTATCACTTTGAGTTTATAAAACCTTTTTTTTTTTTTTTTACAATAGTGAATAGGAAAAAATGCAATTTACATACCCGTGAAATGAGAAATGAGCAAAAACTTTCTATAAAAATTAAAATATCAAATCACCCTGTGTTTTGAAGAAGAAAAAAAGCAAATTATATACCCTCTATCTAAACTATTGATAGGAGGTAATTTGCTTCATTTTTTTGAAATACAGGAGAGTAATTTGCTAATTCTTTTTTCATAAGAAAGTATTTACTCATTTCACATATCTCAGGAGATAAATTGCATTGACCATATATATATATGCACACTTCTCACTTAGAATCTTAGATGAGATGGCTTCTTTCTTTGCTATTTGCTTTCTTATCATCACCACTGCCATACTCCTAACTATTGCAGCTTCTCAAACTGTAACTGCAAATTCAGAAGCTGAGGCCCTGAAATCAAGTGGTTGGTGGAGTTCTCATTACACTAAAAGCGTCTCCGATCATTGCAAGTGGGCAACGATCACTTGTGACGTAGGAGGCAATGTGGTGGAAATAGCGCCGGCGCCAGGTCCATTTGCCGGTTGGCTCGGGGGTCGGTTGGGCGAATTAAATTTTCTTGCACTTCCACACCTGCTTAGACTTAATCTAGGATCCGCTGGGCTCAACGGAACTATCCCTGCTCAAATAGGTGCACTATCAAAACTAACAATTCTCGATATGTCGTTCAATAGTCTCGTGGGTGCTATCCCTGCTCAGTTAGGTGCACTATCAAAACTAACGTATCTTAATTTGCCATTCAATAGTCTCACGGGTGTTATCCCTACTCAGATATGTACACTGTCAAATGATATTTCTTGATTTGTCAATCCATAGGCTCACGGGTGCTATTCCTACTCAGATAGGCGCACTATCAGAACTAAAATATCTTTATTTGTCAAAAAACAATCTCACGGGTGAAGTACCTCCTGATATTGGACAACTATATCGACTCTTGTTCTTAGACCTCTCACACAACAATTTGAATGAAGTCATTCCCCCAAGATTGCAACCCTTCCCGTAATTAAATATACTATTTTCAATCGAGAATCTAAACCAGGAAATCCTGTGTTTGGATTAATTGAAGCATCTCATTACAATGAATTATTTCTTCAAATTAATCTTTCCCACAATAACTTGTCCGGGTCAATCCCCCGTGATCTATTCGAGTTAGGTACTAGTGAGTTAGGTACTGTTGACTTATCGTACAATGCTTTGGAGGGTCTTATTCCAATTGACATTCTGTGTGAACTGCCCAAATGTGTTGTATTTCCAAATGCCAAGTTGTTTAACTACTCGGGTAGCATTACTTCTTTCCAATAAAGAGGAAAGCCATAGAAACTATACCACGATTTTTGTGTCGATTGCAGTATTATTTGGTTTGTTGTTTCTTGGTGGAGGCTTTTTCCTACTCAAAATCAAGGCAAAGAAGTCGAACCAAGAGCCGCTTGCCACAAGTGAAGGAGACATATTCAAGATATGGAATTTCAATGGGAAGATTGCTTATGAAGACATTGTCAAAGCAACAGAAGACTTTGACATAAGGTATTGTATTGGGACCGGCGGCTATGGCAGTGTCTATAGAGCAGAATTACCTAATGGAAGAGTTGTTGCTCTAAAAAAGCTTCACAGATTGGAAAGAGAGAATCCGACATACAACAAGTGTTTCATGAATGAGGCCGACATCCTACAAGGAATAAGGCACCAAAACATTGTCAGACTATTCGGTACTGCTTGCACAACCCGCATGTTCCTTATCTATGAGTACGTGGAGAGGGGCAGCCTGTTTTGCATCTTGAGAGATGAAAATGAAGCCGGGGAGTTGGATTGGGTGAAGAGAAAGAACGTAGTAAAAGGTGTCGCTCATGCGTTGTCGTACATGCACCACGACTGCAATCCACCGATTCTGCACAGGGACGTTTCCAGCAACAACATACTCTTGGATTCAAAGCTCAAAGCACGTCTAGCTGATTTTGGCCTTGCTAGATTGTTGGATCCTCATTCCTCCAACCAGACACAAATTGCAGGAACTCGAGGTTATATAGCCCCGGGTATATAACTTACCATCTTTTTATTCCATGGTTACTAAAACATACATACATATATGTCTAATACCATTCATTTCTTGTTGTAATGGGCATGAATTTTGATGTGCAGAGTTAGCATACACCATGGTTGTTAACGAAAAATGTGATGTTTACAGCTTCGGTGTGGTAGCTCTGGAGACAATGTGTGGTAGTCATGCAGGTGAATTCATTAACTGCATGGCGCGCAAGTCTGGTGAAAATGACGTAATTCTCCAAGGTTTCATCGACAGAAGGCTGTCTCCACCTGCCAACATAATGGTGGCCTCAGATGTGATTCGGATAGTCAGCATCGGACTAGCCTGCTTGAATCCTAACCCAAAATCCCGACCATCAATGAAACAAGTGTCTCAAGAACTTCTTGTTTGCAGGCCACCCAAAATCCCCCGCCCTCTCAATACCATATCCATGTTGGAGTTAATGAATTGAATGTATATATTGTATTGAAAAAAAGCTACTTTTGATGATCCTCAAACCCCTTTTATTTCCCCCTTACATGTTTTGTTTGTATTTCTTCAATCCAAATTCTCTTATTTTATATAAACACTAATTAACTTGCATCACGTCTTTAAAACAAGACTTATCTCTAGCGATCAATGAATGAAAATTGGGTTAATCATATTTTATCATATCGAATTATGATCATTCTTACACTTTGATATCTAAATTTTTTTTTTTTTTTTTTTTTTGTGGTCAACTTACCATCTCAATTTTATAAAATTTTGCACTTTGCCGTTTATAACTGTTTTTTTAACCAAGTTTTTTTTTATTTTTTTATCAAGAAACCATCACATGCAGCGAACATGTGATATTAGGGTTATCTAATGTGATATTTTTCATATATGCACAACATGCGATGGTTCTCCAACAGAAAAATCAATAAAAAAAAAAGATCTATATAACAGTGCAAATTTCACAAAATTA